>JACEGR010001960.1:0-145409 GCA_014170235.1 Listronotus bonariensis | reverse complement strand
AACACTGGTTGCGCCATTTTATAGACAATCAAAGAAACTTAAAAAATAAGGGTACCTCTTTGTTAAAGTCGATAAATCTCACCGTTTAGGTACCAATAGACATCAAAGTTTTCATCAATTTCATTTGAATATTTCATACATACAGGGTGTCTGAGTTACTCAACCGACAAAGTTAACCAAACGATTCTACAATAAAAAATAGGAAAAAAACTTTTTTTTAAAATTTTTAACACCCCGTAGTTCAAAAACTAAGACGTTAAGGACATATGTTTATATGGAAGTTTTTAAAATTTTTTGTTGTAGAATAGCCCCGTAAAGTATGTCGGTTGAGTTACTGGACACCCTGTATGTATGTAGATAATTTGATTAAAATTGATGTCTATTGATGCCTAAACGGTGAGGTTTATTGACTTTAATAAAGAGTACCTTATTTTTTAAGTTTTTGATTGTCTATAAAATGGCGTCCCAGCTTTGCGGTATCTGTCAAAATAAAAAGTTATGATGTAAATAAATTTTAAGTTTTAGGTAAAGTGCCCTCTGGCGGTATTTAAAAAGGACTTTTGTCTTAAAATTTTAGAATCTGCAAAGCTCGATTTGTGTGCCAAATATCAACTGAATTGGTTAAAAATAAATGCAATATGGCGAAAAAACCAAAATAAAAATTGAACTTTGACGGCTTGTAACTCGAAAACAAATGATAAAGCTCTCCATGGTCCAAAACCTAAAAACAACTATCAAAAAATATCAAATTTTATGAGTCATCTAAGTTTGGCCAAAATGTAATTTTTGCTCAAGACTAATGTACTTGTAATTTTGCTAATATCAAAAATTGTTAAAAAGAAAAGATGTTTTGGAATTAAAAATTACTTTTAAATGATGCAACTTTGTTTATTTTCAAAAAGAAAATATTTAGGTTTTTATTTGCGATAATGGTGAAAATTTAGGTTTATACATTAGTGCACTACATTACATGATTATACATGTCATGGGACAGTTCTAAGTAAACATTTTATATTTATTGTATTAAAAACAAGAAGATTGTGCAATGCACTAATGTATAAAACCTAAATTTTCTCGATTTTCGCAGGAATTTTTTTATTGAAAATAAACAAAATTGCATATTTTAAACGTAATTTTTAATTCCAAATATCTTTTCTTTATAACAATTTGCGATATTACCAAATATACAGGTACTTTTGCTCTTAAGCAAAAATTACATTTTTGGCCAAACCTTGTAAATGACTGACATAATTTGATATCTGTTGGATTTTATTTTAGGTTTTAGATCGTGCAGAAATTTTTATAAGAAATAACTGTTTTTCGTAAAATTAATAATAAAAAAGTTTCTCATATGACGCCAACTTACGTAGACACACTGTATATGAATAGTATAAGTGCATGGGTACAAATTATGTCAAGAAACTTTTAATTAAATAATTAATAGTTTAAAAAACTAAAAAACACGCTTTTATATGCAACCGAACTAAAAATTAGAAAATAATTTTTCATTAAAAATATTGTCATTTCATAGTAAAAAGCGTGGGTGCATTTTACTATTTTTTCATAACTTTTCCATCATAGATATTTGCAAATATAATAATTATAACATTTTAATATATTTATCACCCCACGCTTTTTACTATGAAATGACAATATTTTTTTTAATGAAAAATTATTTTCTAATTTTTAGTTCGGTTGCATATAAAAGCGTGTTTTTTAGTTTTTTTAAACTATTAATTATTTTTCATTTTTAGTTTCTGCTACTCTTGACAAAATGGCGAAAATTTTTTTTAATGAACAAGAGTGGCAAATTTTAAAAATTTTTCCAACAGATTGCAACTCACTAAAAAAATTTCTTCTTCATTAGGTAGCAAAGTTTGAAATTTTGCCAACAGATGGCAATCCAGGCAATGTTTGGACCGTTGCCAATATATTGCAACCCACTAAAAAATTTCTTCTTCATTTAATAGCAAAGTTTGAAATGTTGCCAACAGATGGCAACCTAGGTGTTGTTTTTATAATATAATGGAATTTTTTTTCCTGGCGATCCAAAAAAAGATAACGGGATACTGTTTGCAGATTATTGCATTGTCATGTTTCCTTAATACGTGTGCAAAGTTTCAAAGAAATCGAATAGCTGGAAGTTGGTTAAAATTAGGCTCAAAGCAGCAAAAAAAAAAGCAAAAAAAGCATGTTAACGGCATTTATTAACTGTTATTGTTCATAAAAATTGAACACCAATGGTGCAACTAACCCTATATTTTTATTGTTCATAAAAATTGAACACCAATGGTGCAACTAACCAAATTGTGTAAAAACTAAAAAATTTCTTCTTCATTTAATAGCAAAGTTTGAAATGTTGCCAACAGATGGCATCCTAGGTGTTGTTTTTATAATATAATGGAATTTTTTTCCTGGCGATCCAAAAAAGATAACGGGATACTGTTTTTAAATTATTGCATCTTCATCGGTCCTTGACACGTGTGCAAAGTTTCAAAGAAATCGAATAGCTGGAAGTTGGTTAAAATTAGGCTCAAAGATTCCGTTACATAGATAGATAGATAGTTACAACCCAAGTTAATAAAAAGCGTGTTAACAAAAAGAAAGACTCACTCCCGATCTTAAAATTAATTGTTTATCTACTAGTAAAACTAGGACATACAACAGAGTTTTGAATAAGAACATTTATGAAAAATATGACTGGATTTATGGGTGTTTGGTCAAAGTCGGTCTATATAAGGTCACGACATTCGGCCATATTGCTTTGACGTATTATGACGTCACATCTCCCATTTTTCGGCCATGTTGTTTAGTGCCGGAGATATACAGTTTATTGTATTAGTAGAACAACCGTTTACATAACAGTTTTTAATTATTATTAAGTTGTAAATTATTTTACTTTAAATAAAAAACATTTGGAATTACATCTTTCAACAAATATCACTTCCAAAACAATGCAAAATGAAATGCGCTAATTCTAGACGCCACTGGATTGATCATCAGCTTTGATTTTACCCAGTCTTGCCAACTTTTCTCTGTGGAGTGCCCTTCCTTGCGTCCCCGACCTCGAACCGCCTAAAAGTTGAGGATATGTCGCAACCTTATAAATATAAACTAACCTTGTGTTTGGTCACAAATAAAGTGATCGAAGTATTCTGCATTAAGAAAAATGTGCAAAAGGGTAAGTTTTTATTATTATTTCTTTTTTTGCTTGTACCCTTCCACTGAAAAATGTCACGAGCCGCCATTGATGCTACTTGGTATTTCCAATACTATACAATTGTCAATAAAAAATTAGGTAAAAAGCATAATTTTTGAAAGATAAATTTTCCCATATTTTTGTATGGTTCAGGGACATGCACAGTGGCGGATTAGGGCAAAATTTTTAGTGAAGCCAAGAATAAATTTTGCACCCTTAAAATTTTTGAGAAGAAAGTTGTATCTCTTTATATAAAGGGCAAAAAAGGTTTTCGCCTCTTAAATCACGCCTAGTTCCCGTCACTTAGTACCCGTTAAACCACTAACCCACAGTTTACGAATACCATTTTTTTTTAACCCTAATTTTGCATCCCCATACCTGGCCCTGAAGCAGTAGATTCAGGGCTTTACGCGTGATCCCAAAGTCGATTGATGAGATAAGGTCACGACATTCGCCATATTGGCTAGCGCGGCTGTGACGTCAAGTCGGGCCATTTTCGGCCATGTTTGATTTTAGACAGATCAGTGGCGTAGAATTAAGGAGAAAACAAAAAAGAACTGTATGTTGTTAACAAAATCTATTGGATTATTTTAATAGGGATAACTTAAAACAACAACATAAATGTGGTTTAAATGTTGAAAATTAAAAATTATCAAAGTGACGACAGGACGATGAGGTACCTGGCAGAGCAAAATATTTTCCATGGTTTCGTATAAGTCAACAACCATTTTAAAAACTTTGTATACAGGGTGTCCTCTAATGAATGGTACACAGAAAAACCACAGATTCCTTATGTCAAAATATTAAGATTTAACCAAACATACCTAATATCCAAAAGTTTATAATAAGGAAGATACGGGGTGTCATAGTAAAAAGAAAAAGTAAATTTATTTCGATAATTATTCCCCCTTTTTAAATATCTTAATAAAACGGTATCTCGGGGTTTTAAAACATTATAGTTTTTCAGATCAAATATTAATTTTTGTGTGTAGACTAGAGGGCGATGGGTACACTATTTAAAATTCTCTAAAACTACCCAATTTTTTGTTATTACTCTGTATGTATGTAAACTAGTAAGCTTCTCTATGCTTTCTGCACAAAAAAGGTATACTTAGTAAGAATTGGTCTTGACAACCGTTTTTAAGGTATTCACGTTTTAGTTGTTCAGTGCACCCGAAAGTATGTACCTTCAATAACATCGTATTAGCTATAATTAAACTGCTCAGATATAAATAGCTGATAGCTAAAAACTCCTGGATACCGAGTTTTATTAAAATGTTTAAAACATATCAGAAATTATCGAAATGCATGAATAAAAAATATTTAGATCCCTTTAACACCCCGTATCTTCCTTATCATTAACTTTTGGATATAGGTATGTTTGTTTAAATCCTAAATGGGTATTTTCGCATAAGAAATCTGTGGTATTTCTGTGTACCATTAATTAGCGGACACTCATCTGTATCATATGTATATAAAAACACGAATGACTGAAAACTATTCGACTAAACACTATCAAAATCTCTAAAATAAAACGAGTCCGAACCAATAATAGGTGAAGTCTCTAAACTAACCAAAAACATTAACAACTGAAAATCCTTGCAAAATATACAATCAAAATGAAAATGGCAAATTTCCACAGTTTTTACCAAACAAAGCTTCGACAAGGCACGACTCTGTCATCAGCTGATAATGCTACCAACTTTGAACAGAACTGCCAACCGAAATCGTAATTCTCACACCCTCACGTCCCTAACAAAAGCTATCACCGGTCTTGCTTATGTCTAAACCCCTTCTCATAAAGAAACTCTGGTTCAGAGACATGCACAGTGGCGGATTAAGGCAAAATTTTTAGTGAAGCCAAGAATAAATTTTGCACCCTTAAAATTTTTGAGATTAAAATTGTATCCCTTTATATAAAGAGTAAAAACAAGGCCCTAGCCTCTTAAATCACGCCTTTTTTCCGTCACTTAGTGCCCGTTAAACCACTAACCCACAGTTTACGAACACCATATTTTAATTTTTTTCGTAACCCTAATTTTGCGTCCCCATACCTGGCCCTGAAGCAGTAGCTTCAGGGCATTACACGTGATCCGGCATTGGACATGCAATTAAGAGGATTTTTTTATCGAAAATTAAGTAAGATCAGAGACAACAATGAGACGAGTAACTGGTCCTAACAATTTGTCCATTGTATTTATCTCTTTCTGGTTTAACGCAAGTTCCAATAAATATGTCTTTGTTTTTCATCATGGCAGGCTATCGTAGATGGAGCAATCATCGCTTTGCCCTGGTTGCCAAGTTGTTTACAATTTCTGCATGTAAACTTTAATGTCCTTTTTTGCCTCGCATCTAATTAAGAGAAAGAAAATATACCATGATTGAATATTTTTAACTTGACAAACGTTGCCGCAGGCAGTCACGCCGAAATTTATTCGATATTTGTGTTTGATATTTTTCAATGGCCGATTTGTTTGAACAGTTTGTTTACATTTTCTGTGATTTATTGTGTGTTTCGTGGTTTTTTACCTTTAATTGGACTTGGAATATTGACTTTTATTAGTGATCACAGTGTATATATTAAATTTGTGCTTTTCAACAGATAATTTAAGGTAATATTGACATGGTTATCCCTAAGAAAAAATCTTTATAAAAACCAAATAAATGACATTTTTAATAAGGTGTGTGTAATTATTAAACAAAACCACAATATTTTATATTAATAGGAAACAAAAACAAGTACCTAACATTAAGGGCAAAAATTGCACAGCTATATAATTTGAATTTGGCGGGCAAACGATAAAGTCGACTCACGCGCCATCTGCGTTTACCTTCCTTGAAGTCAGACAAGGAAGGCCCAGCAGCTATCTCTCTCTCGGATAATTTATTTACATTTAGTTGCTCGTCTCATTCTTGTCTCTGGTAAGATACCAAAGAAACACGTTTAATTGCAAGTTGCTTACCTTTGATGACGTTAGTTGACATACCGTAGATTCCAATAGCTATTCCTAATCCATACATGGGTTTCAATAAAGGTATAATAATGACTGATGTGATACGTTCCAATTTCAAAGAGCCTATAATTATGGCGGTGACGGGTAAAATTGCAAACATTGGTCCTAATAATTTTCGAAAAGTCTAAAAATGTATGGTAGTTCAAGACATACTCTCTTAATTAAAATCTTACTATATTAAGTTTGTTCCAGCAGAATGTTAGTAACATGTTGGCAACAATCGTAAAACGCAGCAATTGTTACAAACATTAGTCAGAAATGTTGGCAACAGTTTTCTGCTGGAACGAAAAATAAACAAGGCGTGCATCAAAGTCGGTCTATATAAGGTCACGACATTCGGCCATATTGCTTTCACCTGTTATGACGTCACATCTCCCATTTTTCGGCCATGTTGTGAAGTGCCGGAGATATACAGTTTATTGTATTATTAGAACAACCGTTTACACAACAGTTTTTAATTATTATGAAGTTGTAAATTCTTTTACTTCAAATAAAGAACATTTAGAATTACATCTTTCAACAAATATCACTTCCAAAACAATGCAAAATGAAATGCGCTAATTCTAGACGCCACTGGATTGATCATCAGCTTTGATTTTACCCAGTCTTGCCAACTTTTCTCCGTGGAGTGCCCTTCCTTGCGTCCCCGACCTCGAACTGCCTAAAAGTTGGGGATATGTCGCAACCTTATAAATATAAACTAACCTTGGCGTCCATATTGCTTATACGTCAATATAAGAAAGGTTATGTTAAAAATTTGTCAGTAATGTTTGAAGAAAGTTTGCAAACTTTTCAAACTGTTTCCAACATGTTCCCAACATCTTAAAACTATTGCTGGAACAACAAACAATTGTAACTGTTACAAACATGGCACTGCTGGAACGACAAATTTGACGTGCGCAGAATCCGAACGGTTGCAAACATTTCTGACAGCCTGCTGGAACAAACCTATTGTCTGTGGGTACTAACTTGAGGCTTCTTGTTCTCTTTATTACAAAAATATAAATATCCAAAAAAAGTTCCTATTAGGCTTGAACCTGCATTTATCCAAAATCCGTAATAAACATAGGGCATGTCTTTATTGTGAAAAAGTCAATTCTTTTTAAAAGCCTGAAAATAAAGTTGCTGTGCAATTAGAAAATTAGTATAAAAATGACAAAAATAAAGTCAGTTTTGGAAATTGATCTAAGAAAATGAACACAAACGTTTTTTTTGGAACCTATATGAAACGTTTATATTGACCGTATCCCGAACTTAAATAAACAATGAAATGAAATAAATAAAAAAGTCTCATATAATTATTTTTGCACATTCAATTTTTTTAATCGTACTTTTAAAGATAAGATATGACCTTTTTTGCATAACTTTAAAAGTTGTTCCTTGGAAAAATATTCGAGGAACATTATTCGTTAGGAACGTACCCAGGAATTCCTTAATTTTAGCTATGAACGCACCCTCAAATCTTCTGTCATTAGTGAATTATATTGCACGTTGTAAAATTGCATTATAGTAAATTTTATACAATTAGTATTCCTCAAGTATTCTTTGATATGCTGTTTTTCTTTAGTATTTTGTGATGTGCTGTTTTTGCGTCTTGTTTCACTAAATAATTAACCCAACTAACTGATAATTGTGGTACTGCTGGTGGAGTGATTTTTATTTCTGTACTCTTAAGTGTAAATGTGAACACAAGTGTTTTTAAAATTTGATATGCACTCTTATTTTTTTGGCCATCCATATAACATTTTTTGCCGGCGTTGTACATTTAATTTACTGGTATTGCCAACACTCTTTAATGGCAAGGCATTGGCAAAAAGGTATTAAAAAGACGCGAAAGTGGGCAATTGGCCGTTATTAGGCCACGTGTTGCAGATAAAGTGATGGCATCCGTCATTAATAAATTATTGACAAAAAAATGCGTTTAAGATGATGGCATCCATCATTAATAAGTTATTGGCAAAAAGATAACAAAAAGATACGAAAGTGGGCAAATGCAGATACTCCCAAGCAGCAAGCTGACGTCTTATTGACGAAAATTGTCGCATATACTTTTTTTTAAAATGATGCGATATTTTATTTGAAAATTAAAATAGGGAAAAACTCCTTACTGCATGCAATATCCTTGCAATGCAAAGTACCAGCTCTCGGAACACTGTCCAACTTGGAGATGCAGATTTTTACACTAGCCGAAGATATTTCTTTCAAAGCTAAGTAAGATCACCTACCGTCTACCGCTCTCGAATTATTAATGTCTAATGGGTACGGTTTAGACGATAAAAAGCGAAGATATTGTAGAAACGTAGTAGATAATTGTCCATTACGCCATCTATCGATATGTCAAAAACTATTAAATATATATAATATTTTTATTAACACGTCTTTAAAAGTTTTAAACAAAATGTTTACAGTTCCTAACAGTCTACTTGAATATCTTGCCTTCTCGACTAGCCATCACCAATTAATCACACAACACACACTTATTAGGTAATGAATACATTTAACTATGTCTATTAAAAAACTCTTTTCTTTAAAAAAAATAAAAAGCTAGAAAACCACGTAGAAAACAAATGCACAAAGCGGTCACATTCGGTCGAAATTAACGTAGCTAATTTTACCATCATTTAATTTTTATTCGCTCCAAAATACATAATAAACATTTTGTTTGACCTAATTTTTATTCGCATGATTTTTAACAATAAAATGTTATGAAAAGGCCATTTCCTTTAAATTATGTAAAAAAACATAAAATAATGTTGTTTAGCTGCCATTTAATAAATAAAACAGATCAAAAAAATTGCTCGAATGTTAGTTAAATACCAATGTTAATAATATGGTTTAAAAAGTATGAATATGTGTTGAAGGTTTGCCTTCAAAAATCCAATATTTATTTGCCTGCAACAAAAACGCGTGCTTTATTTAATCAGGATTGGTATGCCGCCATTTTTGTATGCTTGCCGGCAATTCGCTTGCATGTAAAATTTATTGGCAATTAAGTGTTAATTTAGGGTTGACTTTTTAATGCGTATAAGATGTTGGCATAATATTGCCAACAATTGCCAATGCTTAACCATCAATGCCAATATGAAAAATGTACATTGCCGGCAAATTGTGTTTGCTGGGTAACTGTATATACATATAAATTGTGTATAATGTGCGTTTTTTAAATATAATTTAATAAAAAGGTTATTTCTGCCTACTCTGTAATAAGAGTAGTTTGTTATTTAAATGTCAAAAACATTCACATAAAACATATCCTGAATTTTACAGACAAATTACAAAAAAATTAAATAAGAATAACCAAATATAAGTTCCAAATAAAAAAGTGAATTCTCATTGGATATTCTTATTTTATTTTAATGTTATTTGTCTGTAATAATTAAGCAATACAACATAAAACAACATTTTTAAAACGTCCCAAAAACTTGTAAAACCTGTTTCCAGAACGTTTTAGAGACTAAAAAAACGTTCAGTGAACGTACACAAAAAAACGTTTTTAAAACGTTGCTTTTGCTGACACAAAACTTTTAAAAAACGTTTAAAGAACATTCACGAACGTTTAAGAACGTTTATCGTACGTTATCCAAAATCTACTTAGATGTTTTATAAACGGGTGATGTTTTGTGTTGTTTATTATTACTTACCTTACATCAAACCAATTGAACAAGCTAAAGTTTTTTCGGTAGAATACCACCACATTGACAATGTACGTAAGAATGAACATAAGTAGCAACCATTTCTTTATGTTCATACGATTATTTAGAGCTACGTAGAGGAAAATAATTGTCACTATGTAAAACTGAGTATCTATGGAGAGCGACCACATCGCCATATTGCACTGAAAAGAACAAAATTTAAATTTAAGATGAATGAAACAATGGGGAATTTAGATTAAAAAGCACAGTGTTGCAACGCGGTCAATTAGCTAATAAAAATGGGTATCTACCACAGCCTTGTTAAACTCTGAGCCGTGAAGTAAGAAAGGCAACGTTGCAAACAACACTATACAGTAGGAATATTGAAATGAATTCCTAATATATTATATGCTAAATATAATTAATTTTTAGGTGTTTTAAACAAAATATAGGTATTAATTTTTTTTAGATATTTTAGACAACATATAGGTATAATTTTAAATAATATAGTTGCCCTAAAAGCAATAATGTGTCTGCAAAACTTATCAGGAACTTTTTTGCCTTATACAAATTTGTTGGTAAGGATTTAAAAATTCCAAATTGTTAGAAAACCCAGCTTTATGCATTTTTTGCGAACAGACCAATGTAGCTTTTTAAAGTTAACTAAACATTTATTATTTAGTAATATTTACAATACTTAAAATGAATTGAAAGCATGTGTGTTTAGTTATAAATATAAAAGGTTATTTCGTATTACATAAGATGCACTTTAAAATAACAAACGCTTTAAATTAGGTTTTGCACTATATTTACCATAAAACCGCCTTAGGTAAATAACTTTTAGAATATCTATATAAATAATATTTTTGGTGAACTTACCAGTATATTTATGCGCATTAGTTGATATAGTCCTTAGGATATTGCTTGGGGTAAATAATTGTTTTTGGTGCACTATACACACTATTGATATAAAATTAAACCAATTTTTTAAAAACACATTAATTAATTAGTAGCCCATAAAATATATTTGTCCATTTACCGTATAGGTACTACTTTTACTTTTAATTAATTAAAAACACTTATCCGGTCAATAGCGCACAACCAGGCTTTTCTAATTTCATCGTTTATGGGGAAATTAAATGTTGTTTGACAACCCTCTGTTTTAATATAACTGGGGTAATTCGTTTTGCAGCCCGAAACGCAACACGTTCGTGCCATAATGTACGCCGTACGCACCAACTATACGCGCACATTTAAACGTAAAAACAACGAATAACATCTTGGCACTGATCCTATTTTTTAAATATAACAATGAATTACTTTTTGATCCTTTTTTATTTTGAGGATATTCTGAAATCTTTGACATTAAATGTCAAATATGTTTTATTTTTTAAACAAACATATTTGACAATAGGTCTTATTTTATTATATATAATACGTTAGCTGGTAACTACTCTTTGTTAAATTTAGGTTTTAGACTATGATGCCTAATATTTTGTCTGAAATTTAATGTTTCTAGTTTTCAAAAGTGCTTCCTTCTAGCCGAGACATAAACCCAAAATCATATATTTCTGTAAATATGGTAAATATTTTTAAACCTTTTTGATCTAGATACCCATTTTTATCAACTAATTGACAGTTACAACACTGCTGCTTCTTTTGAATTCCAATAGGGGCAAATATGAAAATGTTACACACTATGTTTAAAACAGAGTTTAAAGTAAGTTTAAAAACTAAAAAACACGCTTTTATATGCAACCGAACTAAAAATTAAAAAATAATTTTTCATTAAAAAAAATATTTTCACTTCATAGTAAAAAGCGTGGGGTGCTTAACTATATTAAATCGTTATAATTATTATATTTGCCAATATCTATGATGGAAAAGTTATGAAAAAATAGTAAAATGCACTTACGCTTTTACTATGAAGTGAAAATATTTTTTTAATGAAAAATTATTTTTTAATTTTTGGATTCAGGTTTGCATATAAAAGCGTGTTTTTTAGTTTTTTTAAACTATTAATTATTTTCATTTTTTAGTTCGTTATATTGCACAAAATTCTTTATATATAACAGTAAATTAGAACATACTATTTAATTAAACAGCAAAAGAAAATAACCAGCCCCTATGAAATGACAATGGTAGCAAATTTTAAAATTTGCAAAAGATTACAACTCACTAAAAAATTTCTTCTTCATTAAGTAGCAAAGTTTCAAATTTTGCCAACAGATGGCAATCCAGGCAATGTTGGACCGTTTGCCAACATTTTGCAATCCACTAAAAAAATTTCTTCTTCATTTAATAGCAAAGTTTGAAATTTTCCAACAGATGTGCATCCCTAGGTGTTGTTTTTATAATATAATGGAATTTTTTTCCCGAGCGATTAAAAAAAAAAGATAAGGGATTACTGTTTGCAAGGTGACATTGCAATGTCGATGGGTAACCTTAATCACGTGTGCAAAGTTTCAAAGCAAACTCGAATAGCTGGAAGGTTGGTTAAGCCTAGGCTCAAAGATTCCGTTACATAAATATGAAACATTTTGCTAAATAAAAACTGTTTTGCACAAATTAGTGTGTTCTTACCACATTATAAGGTTCTATTAAATTGGTAACGTGAAACAAAGTAGCCACCCAGTAGTTTGAGCATGCGCGATCCATAAGATTAGCCATGTCAAAGTTTCCAGGCCCGTTTGCGAGATTGGTTATCAAGGCTGTTTCGATAAATATCATCGCATAGTATCGAGGGCCCAAAACCTAAAAATTTACAGATAGTAATTCTTAGGAACCTTGTAGTTATCATTATAAATGACATAAAAAAGGAATTAAAAATTATTTATTTCATTATAATGATTAACTATAGTCCCTGGGCCAGAAATGAAATGGACTTCATGATAAAAACACTTTTAAAACCTCTTTAGGGGGTTTCCTTTGACAAGTCTACCACAAATAACGTATGTCCTAAAAGTTTTGGCACACAATATTTATCAGTTTATTTTAATGCAACGAAATTTATTTAAACACTAACTAGTTATCATAAATTACAACTCAATACTTAACTAAACTATACTATCGAATTATGTGGGAGTGGCCCATTCTGCTCTACCAGACGCAAATTTCTTCGAATGTCTCTCTCATGAGGTCTTGTACGGAATTCAGTTCAATTTCTCTAATTTCTCGTAAATTTGCTGTCTTAATTGTTCCTCATCTTGTGCTTCCCAGTCTCCATGATAAACCTTTCTAGACAGTACAGCCCAAAATCCTATTATGGAGCCTGCCACAAGTTTGGAGGATTATCGTTTTTGGGAACAAAAGGTATGTGGTGTTGTCGAAGCCAGTTTTGGGTATCTTGAGCACGGCATGTGATGCTAGGTCTGGCCAAACATGATATCGTCATTAGCATGATGTTCGCGGACAAACTGAAGCAATTTGGAAAGGCAGTTATCAATATAGCTCTGACTATTCAAAGCTTCACCCCTCACTCTTCCCATAAAGGTCGGAATACACCCCTGTTAGAAATAGCGCACCAGACAAGGATTTTATCTGCAAATTTCTGCTTTATGTTTGTATCTAACATTGGGCATTCCTCTACGTTGTCCGTATAAAATCCATCGTTTCCCTTCATTTCAGAATTACTCAAAGTGAAATACTTTTCGGCATCTAAAATAATGATTTTTCATTGGCAAAATGTACCCGCCTCAGTTGACGACAACATCTTTGGTAGTACGAAGAAGCTGCGCTTGAGAGGGAGGAGGAGATTTGGGGCACTTACGTCTCTTTCGATATTTAAGACCATTCCTCCTCAATTCCAACGATATCGTACTCTTAGAAGATCTGTATTGCCTAGCCAGTCTCCTCGTTGACATTCCAATCTGGTTTTTTGCCCTTCTCACCAATCTCTCTGACCTCTGTGCGGTAAATGCACGTGGTCTTCCACTTTGGGAGATTCAGACATGGTATTTCCTGCTCGTACTCCGCTATTGTTCTATAAATGGTTCTGCGTGAAATGTTTTCATTCTGGAATATTCGACAGATTTCAGCTTTGGGTATCCGCCCAACTAACTTGTAGATACTTTTTCTTATTTCTAATTTATACGACATCTTAAAACAAATACTTCAAAATAAATAAATCTGAACTGACAGTAAATAAAGTAAATAAACTTTTGTTTTCAAAGGCAACTTGATATTATTTTCTTTTTTGTTAAAATTAAAGACATGTGATTTTGTGCCAAAACTTTTAGGACATACGTTATTTATACCGCCATATATGAAAACGGCGCTTTAACCCAGTCTGTCAATGTCAAATTTTTCAGCTGTCGGACTGGGCAAACGCGTCATTTTTTGTCGGGCAAGTTTAACACATGTTTCGGGTATCGAACTAGGAAGGGTACGTGACTATAACCCCTGAAAATTTTTGGCACAATGTTTAAAAATTGCATGTTAAACATTGTGGTAAACTTGTCCGACAAAAAAATGACGCGTTCGCCCAGATTGACACCCGAAAGATTTGACATTGACGAGCTGGACTAAAGCGCCGCTTCCATGTATGGCGGTATAAATATTCGTGGTAGACTCGTTAAAGGAAACCCCTCTAAAAGGTTATAAAAGTGTTCTTATCATGAACTCCATTTCATTACTGGTCCAAGGACTATTCCCACAAATTATCAGAATACCCAGATGCGAAAGTGCGGCGAAATACGCTTACTTGTTTCTATGACCTTGAGAAAGAATAAATGGAAAATCTGCACCAATGCATGGATCGTAATATTTTCAATTTGTAAAGGTTAAACCGCACCAAGGCGCTAAGGAGATATATACTTTTGTAGTAATTAATTATGCAGCTTTTTTATGTGGAAAGAACGGGACAAAAGAATAATATACTAATTGAAAATTTTAAATATTTCTTTATTAAAAATATTACAATTTCAAAATTTTACCTAGGTTTTGAAAGGTAAAATATTGTTAGTTGATGTCACGTTTAGATCAATTTGTAATAAAATGTCTATACCTGGTTGCGCAAAACATTTTAACAAACGATGGGAGTTAAGAATGTTTAACAAAAAAAAAAACGTTGTCTAAAAACTGCTTATTAAATTAATTAAAGGTATTCCGTTTTACTAGCTTAATTATTTAATAAATTGTTTTGTGTAACTGGGGATTAAAACAGAATAATTGAAAGCAGAGTAACAAAAGTTTCTAAAGAAACCCCGACGCAATATTTTAAAGCAATGCAGATGTTGCCATAGTAATAGGAGTATGTTATTTTTTAAATACTGAGAAAACACCTAATTTTTTTATTTAAAATATTTCTTTCAAATGGCAGAGCAGCTATAAATAACAAAAAAAAAAAAATCCGTTTTTTAAGCACATACTAATTAATAGCAATAACTTTTTAAACAAGTATTTTGTAAAAAGTTTGTATTAATGTTAAATAGTTAAAAAAAAATACTTTTATAAAATTTGTTTAATATTTATCTAATAGAATAGTTTTTTTTTTTGAAAGGTTCTTAGAATGGTCTGTATTTCTTGATGATAATGGCTTGAAAAATATTGTCGGCACGGTAGTGTTAAATAGACGGTTTATTGGGGATGACGAGATAGAAATAAATTTATTTTTAAAACGATCTCCGCACAATATCATCAGAATTTTTTCCAAAAAATCCTCCATCCGGCAGACTTAAGCCAGACCTTTGCGCTAAAAATATATTTTCATTATATTATACAAACCATCCAAATAATTATCCACATATTTTTTTGTAAATAGAACTTACTACATCCAGAAAATACTTTTAATGCATTTTTATATTAAAAAGTATTATGGCTACGTGAACATTAATGTGCCCGATATTATCTATAGCCTGCACATCAACATGTACGGATTAATTAAAAATAACTTTATTATATTGTAACAAAATATCACATTTATATTTACCTCAAGTGGTCCTTTGGGAATCTAAAAAGTGATTTTCCACTCCCGGTACAGTATAAATATACACATTGATATCCCATATTAAACGGTAAAAAAATTTAAGAAGACACTATACTAACACTTTAATAATAATAAAAATAAATAAAAGTTCACAAAAAGCTAAACTCAATTATCTAACTTATGCTCACGTTCTATACCAACAAAAATATGGGACTAACTTGACACCTAGATGAGCACTGGGTCACGTACTAAATCGTGGGGTGTATATCCACCACGCAGTAGGAGGGACCATAGTGGTGAAGCGATTTCAACGAACACGCTTAGTTTCGCATCTGGGTATTCTGATAATTTGTGCTATTACTTTATAGCAACGAAAACCTTATTTAGGTTTTTAAAAGGCTTGTACTTACACTGTTCATTACCTTGTAATTCTATTAATAAAAATTATGACGCCATCTTTTTTAGAAAATCGGCCATTTTTCTTGTGTAGTTCTAGAATTTGGTTGGTAAGTAACCATGATGACAAAACAAAGTAAGTTTGGATTACAAACATAATCATCACAATACCAAGACTTAGCATTTGATATTCGTAAACCTATTATTTAAAAAACAAAAATGTTATTTTATCTGCTTGGTATTTTACTATAGCAGAGACAACAATGAGACGAGTAACTGGTCCTAACAATTTGTCTATTGTATTTATCTCTTTCTGGTTTAACGCAAGTTCCAATAAATATGTCTTTGTCTTTCATCATGGCAGGCTATCGTAGATGGAGCAATCATCGCTTTGCCCTGGTTGCCAAGTTGTTTACTATTTCTGCATGTAAACTTTAATGTCCTTTTTGGCTTACATCTAATTAAGAGAAAGAAAATATACCATGAATCGAATATTTTTAACTTGACAACGTTGCCGCAGGTAGTCACGCCGAAATGTTATTCGATAATTGTGTTTGATATTTTTCAATGGCCGATTTGTTTGGACAGTTTGTTTACATTTTCTGTGATTTATTGAGTGTTTCGTGGTTTTTACCTTTAATTGGACTTTGAATATTGACTTTTATTAGTGATCACAGTGTATATATTAAATTGTGCTTTTTAACAGATAATTTAAGGTAATATTGACATGGTTATCTGCAAGAAAAAATCTTTATAAAAACCAAATAAATGACATTTTTAATTAGGTGTGTGTAATTATTGAACTAAACCCCAATATTTTATATTAATAGGAAACAAAAACAAGTACCTAACATTAAGGGCAAAAATAGCACAGCTATATAATTTGAATTTGGCGGGCAAACGATAAAGTCGACTCACGCGCCATCTGCGTTTACCTGCCTTGAAGACAGACAAGGAAGGCCCAGCAGCTATCTCTCTCTCGGATAATTTATTTACATTTAGTTGCTCGTCTCATTCTTGTCTCTGCGAATGGACTTTTTTTTAAATAGAGGGTAAGTTTTTATTTCTATTCTTTTTTGCTTGTGCTCCCCCACTGAAAAATATCACGTGCCGCCAATGCTAATAAGTAGCTAATGACTAATGATTAAATTTAAAAACAAACTCAAATTCAAACTCAAACCTAAATGCCGTTTAAATAAAAAATCTAATATTATTTAATAACAATTTTTGTATAGTTCTAGCTACAAAAGGAGCGGTAGGTGCTTTACCTGTTCAACGTATCCTGTATTTTTATGTTTAACTGAATTCGTGCCATTAAAATATGTATAGTTATAATAAATCCAATCTGTATAGTTCGAATACCCTGCATAGATTTCAGTCTGTCAAAATCAGGGTTTTTGTTACTTGTTAGTTTCCTCCAGTTTGATATTAGAGAAAAACATTTTAACCATTTACCAGCTAAAAAAAATTAGATTGATGTAGTGAATTTATTCCAAACACGGATTTAGGCACTCCGCACATGGGTCGCTAAAACAGGCGACGAGGCCGAGGTTCTCTCTCTCTCTCTCTATTTTTTTCTTGGTTTTGGTCCCTTCAGGTCCAATCCACCACTCTCCCCTTCCGGACTCTGCTTTCCGGGGCTTCGTCGGCGGAAAATCTGGATAATCGAGCTCGTAGCTCTCAGAAATTCAAAAAAGAAAACAAACAATTCAACAATCGATGCAATGCATAAATTGTCGGCTGTCAAACCAAGATCTGCTACTGGTGTTACGTATAACCTTCACTTTCACTACTGACAATTCCCATGGCACGCCCATTTATTTCCCGCCATTTGAGAAATACCTCGTGTTCACCACCAAACAGGATACCATCAGCTTATAGGAATCTTCGCTCACAGCGCTTAGATCCAGAAGAAAGATGCCGTCAATTTAGCGTGAATCTTTCCTTGATCCCCGAAGGTAAAAAACGTTCGTACGACACCTCTAGCCGCCACTCCGGGAAGAACTTTGTAGTCCTCTACGCACGTCCGCACTGTCCGGAGGTCAAACAATGAGTCGAGGCTGAGGTTCGACGATCTTTCGATAACATGTACGCATATTTATGTTTGAAGTGGCTACAACCCTACAGAGACGAACATACGTTTAATGGTCAATTTTTACCATATTCTCAGCCATAAAAAATTTATTGATCGGAGTGCGCCGATGTTCCCCGAACCTGACCGCAACAGAGCCAAAACTACCCCTTTGGATTATCCCACCGGGTCAAGAGAGTGCCATGAAAGAGCTCTCTAATACAAGTTCCCAAAAGCCTGAATCCTATCGAACATTATTTTACAGACAAAAATTAAATATTTTCTTATCGGACAGGCTGGAATCTTGTTTTGCTATTTCATTGAAGTATTTATGTTCTGTAGTTTGGCGGATTTATTTAATGGATGATAATTAGTTGGTACCTTCGCCAAAAAAACATGAAATTAAAAAAGTATTAAAAAACCAAAAAAATTAAAACAAGTAAAAGATACTTTAAAATCGACGTTTCGGTGGCAAATCTGCCACCGTTGTCAAGATAAATTGAATACAAATAATAAAAAATAAAAATTTACTATTATTAGGTTTTAAATTTTAAAATTTTTATGTTTTTTTAGGAGATTCTGAAATGTCTTTGACATTAAATGTCAAATATGTTTGTTTGGTTATAGTGTCATAGTGACATAGATAACTGGTTGCTGGTGTATTTATTGTTTATATTACAAAAAGGTGAATAGTTAGTTAATTTTTAGTCTTCCTGAAGATACTTCAGTATCAAGCAAAGGCAACCAAGTGTTATTTAAATTAACTGAAATTGATGCTACACAATTATCTTTATTTAATAATATATACGCACTTTCTTTGATTTTGCGTTTTTAGAACAAGTTTCCTTTGCTAAAATGCTCGAAGCATCCCAGTTTATTCTATGATTGTTATCAAATGCGTGTTGGCAGATTTTTGATTTATGAAATTCTGTGTTTTTAATGTATGATCTGTGTTCTTTTATGCGTTTGGCTAATGGTCTACAAGTTTCACCTATATAAAACTTATTGCATTCGCAAGGTATTTTATAAATGACATTTTTTGTATTTTCATTTAAGTTGTATGGTTTTGTTTTGTTAATTGAGATCTGATAGTGTTTTGTGTTTTAAAGATTGTGCGAATATTAAATTTATGTGCTATTCGTTGAATTTTATTTGATAGTCCGGGAATGTATGGTAAAAATAAATTTGTAATAGGTCTATTTTGATTTTTGTCTAATAACTGAATCAAGAGGATAATTATTTTGAATTAAAATATTTTTAAATAATCTTTTTCAATATTTATATTTTGATTTGAACAAATGACTTTAATTCTATCAAATAGACTTTTTACAACTCCCTTTTTAACCATTATTGGGTGATTTGAGTTAAAAATTTAAGTATCTATTTAAGATGGAATTTTATGACGTAACACTAATTTTCCCCTGTAAAAAGCAGACACAATCACGATATGAATCACACACTGTAAACAAAATACAAAACGGTTTTGTATTGCATTTGTTTACTAAAGGACACGGATTGCTGAAATCGAACACGCTAATATGCCTACGTGCTGTCGATGTCTGTAAAACTCGCAATCTCGTCGCTCTTTTACCGACTCATGTGCGAAGAGCCTTAGCTCACTCGCGTAATTTTGTCGTTGAAACTCTTTCGGGCCTATCTAACGGAAAACCTACTATGGTTTCTGACGTTACGCATAACTAGGAAACTATTTGAGAGTTTGCGCATGCCCAAATTTTGTGCCATGTGTAATACATATATGAAGACCAATTATCAGTTAGCTGCTGGAACTAGTTTGTATTGGTTTTCTAATTATGTATGGCGTCAGAGATCTTAGTAGGTGTTTTGGTAGTTGGGCCAAAAAAAAGTTCCGACGATAAGGCGATGGACTACAGTACTAATGCGATTTCGATTATTTTCTAAATGGTATTTTATAAATATCGAAAGTACTAAACTAACTCACCTTCAAATTGCTTATCTTTTTGTTTACATACATAATCGTAGGAACGTTGCAATGAGTACTAAACCAAAATACACCGCCAAAAAGCAGAACTAAAAGTTAAAAAAATGTATTATGTTTAGGACATAGTTTATATGAAGTTTTTTCTTATTTTCTGTTGTAGAATCGCCTCGTAAAGTTTGTCGGTTGAGTTACTGGACACCCTGTATGTATGTAGGTAATTTGATTGAAATTGATGAAAACTTTGATGTCTATTGGTGCCTAAACGGTGAGGTTTATCGACTTTAATAAGGAGTACCTTATTTTTTAAGTTTTGATTGTCTATAAATGGCGCCCCCAGCTTTGCGATATCTGTCAAAATAAAAAGTTATGATGTAAATAAATTTTAAGTTTTGGTAAAGTGCCCTCTGCGGCATTCAAAAAAGTACTTTTGTCTTAAAATTTTAGAATCTGCAAAGCTCAATTTGTGTGCCAAATATCAACTGGATTGGTTAAAAAATAAATGCAATATGGCGAAAAAACCAAAATAAAAATGAACTTTGACGGCCGTAACTCGAACGAATGACATTTTGAAAAAAATTATATGAAGCTCTACCCTTATTTTGTCAAGTAGAATCACCCTCTTAAGTCTTCGTGATCGATTTTGAATCACCCTTATAAAACAAGTTAAACTTAAGGTGCACTTACCAAATTATTTTAATATTTCCATTTAAAAACAAGTCATCTTTCTTGCAGTCTATGCCAAATATTTTAGCACTAAAGTTGAACATTTGCAATTCATTGTTAGTTCTATGTTCAACAAACATCTTCTTGCTCATATCATCTTGATATTCTATTGGTATACATAGTGTTCTATGTATGATTGAGTAGTTATAATGAATGTGCGGCTTTTTGGCCCATTCCTGAAAATTATAATTTATGATCATTCCATGGCATTTATGGCTCCTCTCGCATAAAAAAGAAACTAAATATCCATCTTCTATACTTCTATATATATATATATATATATATATATATATATATATATATATATATATATTGTGAACACCTAGTATAAAAAAGTATACATTTTGGGAATTTTAAAACTATACATTTTTGGGAATTTTAAAATAAGTATACATTTTAATTAGGTTACTGAACATTGGGAATTTTGCTAAATAAAGATATACGTGAGGTGTCAAGGTTTTAAAAGTATAAATTAAACAATTTTCTAGGTTACTCTTATAATAATAAAATAAAAACATTAAACAAACTGGGTCGCCTAGAAACGCAAAACAAACATTGAAAAATTTAATATTTAAAGAGAACAAAATTTTAAGACGGGGGTAGTAGAATCCTGACTTCGAAAAAATACTGGGTGTTCCCATTGTCCGAATAGTTTAAGGGAAGAAGGGAAGATGTTGATAGTATTATACTGGTAGAATTGCAATTTTTTTTAGTGCAAAATATAATATTTTTTATTTATTTTTTAAAGTGAGTTTAAAGTGTCCAGTACCCCATCCGAGATACGCACCCCAGGCGACGTATTTGGTTAAAGTAAAATACTTTGTCACAATATATATAAAAGTGAATGGTTCTTGAGCCTTGATATAAATACATTAATAAAAGGTAAAGTTCTTTGGGCATATGGCTCATTAATGACTGTAAAAATAAATAAATAAATAATAACCTGTAAGAATTCGGCTACCATGGTTGGTTGTTTAAAAATTACGGAATCAACCAGTCACTGCTGTACGCCACCTACCTGGATTTGGCAAAACTACTCATTCGAATTCTGCAAACCCACAGACTGATGGGCGGCCAGTTTCCTTATGGTTTGTTGGTATAACAGTATGTTGCATATTTAACTTTTGCCATATACCACTAGATGGCGCACTTTTACCTACCACCTTTAACCTCTCGATGCCATGGCTGGTTGTTTTTAAATTTCTTGGTGAGATGGCACCGGTTGTCTATATTTGTTAGTTCTGGGATACAGAAAGAATGTTTATAGCCAATCGGGGCATCATCAAGGTGTCTATCGACCTGAAGCGGCTATGACAAGTCTTAACGAAGACGAAACGCGTGTCGCCGTCTTGGTCGGGCCCGGGGTATTCCATTTATTAATGAATATATATATATATATATATATATATATATATATATATATATATATATATATATATATATATATATATATATATATATATATATATATCTATATATATATATATATATATATCTATATTAATAAAGTTTCGTGCTCTTCCGGTATACCTTTAATCTTTCTGTTTTTACCTGTATTTTTTCCAAAGTTCCGAACTAGAATTTTTGGGAATTACATTTATATTTGCAGTGCAGTAGTTTTGTTCTAAAACATCCATAATAATTATCCATATAAAATATGCTTGGGAATTCACCTGAAATCATATATAATGTGAAAAAAAGATATAAAACAATCTAAAACTCTGGAAAAATTGTTTATTTGTAGATTTAAAATCTAGATAATATTTGAGGTTAGGTTTCGCGCCAATTATTTGAATTGAATGGCCCGCCCAAAATCAGTTCAGTTAGTTCTGGTTAGTCCCCAGGGTTAGTTTATATTTATAAGGTTGCGACACATCCTCAACTTTTAGGCGGTTCCAGGTCGGGGACGCAAGCAAGGGCACTCCACGGAGAAAAGTTAGCAAGCAGACGTGTTATGACGTCACATCTCCCATTTTTATACCTTAAATAAAAAACATTTGGAATTACATCTTTCAACAAATATCACTACCAAAACAATGCAAAATAATATGCGCAAATTCTAGACGCCACTGGATTGATCATCAGCTTTGATTTTACCCAGTCTTGCCAACTTTTCTCCGTGGAGTGCCCTTCCTTGCGTCCCCGACCTCGAACCGTCTAAAAGTTGAGGATATGTCGCAACCTTATAAATATAAACTAACCTTGACGAGTACGTCA
Organism: Listronotus bonariensis; assembly: GCA_014170235.1. Taxonomy (NCBI): domain Eukaryota; kingdom Metazoa; phylum Arthropoda; class Insecta; order Coleoptera; family Curculionidae; genus Listronotus; species Listronotus bonariensis. Next base: position 122,271 of record JACEGR010001960.1, on the reverse strand, counting down.
TTTATTCCATTCTGTCGAATCGTCAGGTTATTTCTGGTAATTCCAATTAAATCTGCATAATCCGATTATAGCGATAATTATTTTTAATCTGAATTATCTCTTAACTAGTTTTTGTTTTAATTTTATAAGAGTTTGGACAAGTTTAAGAAATTGGAATGTTGTTTTTGATTTTGCTTATGTGATTTTAAGTTTATTGGAAAATAAAAATAGTTTTAAAAGTAATAAACTGCTCCTTAGTGTTTACCAACCTAAAACATAATAGAAAATATAATAATATAATAAATCCCCTACATATTAAATTTTTTGAAATGTGAGCATCAAATCCACCCAGCAAACACTATTTGCCGGCAATATACATTTTTGATATTGGCATTGATGGTAAAGCATTGGCAATTGGTGGCAATATTATGCCAACTTCTAATACGCATTAAAAGGTTAACCCTAAATAAACACTCAATTGCCAATAAATTTTACATGCAGGCGAATTGCCGGCAAGCATACAAAAATGGCGGCATACCAATCCTGCATTAAATAAAGCATGCCTTTTTGTTACAGGCAAATAAATATTGGATTTTTGAAGGAAAACCTTCAACGCATATTTATACTTTTCAAACCATATTATTAACATTGGTATTTAACTAACATTCGAGCAATTTTTTTGATCTGTTTTATTTATAATGGCGGCTAAACAACATTATTTTATGTTTTTTACATAATTTAAAGGAAATGGCCTTTTCCGAACATTTAATTGTTACAAATCATGCAAATAAAAATTAAGTCAAACAAAATGTTTATTATGTATTTTTGAGAGAATAAAAATAAAATGATGGTAAAATTAGCTAGGTTAATTTCGACGATTTAGACCTAAGGTGATAAATTCAAATTTCCCGCTTAGCCTAAATACAAGATTTGACAATTTGAGAGATGAGGCAACCTTGCTTTTGTTTGGCCGCTTTGTGCAATTGTTTTCTTCGTGGTTTTCTAGCTTTTTAGTTTCTTTAAAAAAAAGAGTTTTTAATAGACATAATTAAGTGTATTCATTACCTAATTAGTGTGTGTTGTGTAATTAATTGGTGATGGCTAGTCAAGAAGGCGGGTTATTCAAGTAGACTGTTAGGAGCTGTAAACATTTCGTTTAAAACCTTTTAAATTTGTAGTTACCTAAAAAATATATGAAATGAGTTGCCTTATTAAAAGTTTTAAAAGCGTGTTAATAAAAAAATTATATATATTTAAAGTTTTTCTTTGACATTTAACTCCTTTAAAATATTTCTCCCAATGTTTTGGATCTAAAACTTGAGTGTAAGTGTCCCTTAAATACTTACTATTTTAAAGTGTTTTCTTTTGATTTACTATCTTTTTTTGTTAAATTTTATTCAATACTTTTTATTTATTTTTTTTGGTTTATTGTTACGGTATAAAAATTTATTCTATTGATAAAGTTTTTCCTGCCTTTTTTCTCATTTTTTCGATTACAAAATTCTAAATATGTTATTTAACTTTTGGGACATTCAACTTATAAAACTTGCAATACTTATTTAATGATAAATGCCATTATCCTAAACGCATTTTTTGGCAATAACTTAATAATGATGGATGCCATCATCCTAAACGCACTTTTTCATCATAAATTATTAATGACGGATGCCATCACATTATCTGCAACACGTGACCTAATAACGGCCAATTGCCCACTTTCGCGTCTTTTTGATACCTTTTTGCCAATGCCTTGCCATTAAAGAGTGTTGGCAATGCCAGTAAATTAAATGTACAACGCCGGCAAAAAATGTTATATGGGAGAGTCCATAACTGCCTTTGGGCAATATAATCATCTTTAAAAGTAATTTTGTTAGGATATCAACAAATCATCGGTTAAGGGGTAAAACACACTATGACATTTTATTGTCCATGGAGTAACAATGATGTTCTACAAAATTTGTGATGAAAAACAAAAGATAAACAATCCTAAAATTCGTGTGGCGTAATTTATGGATGGCCCCTAAGCAATGATAATACTACTTATCCTATTTAAATAGGAAGAACAACCGAATTCTAGGTATTCCAGGGGCGGTCATAGGGGGGCTATGGGGCCATGGCCCCCTTTAATGCCACATCCCTTTGTATTTCATACATACAGGGTGTTCATTTAAAAACTTTCCACTCAAGTTATCTTCGAAACGAGACAGATTTGAGAAAATCGCCCAAAACACGTCAAGATATTTATTGAGGGGGAACGTTTTTTACAAAAAATGGACGGCGTCCCTTTAACCCCTTAACCACCAGGGCCACCACCCCAAAATTCTTAAATGAGAAGGCGGGTCGAGTGATACATCATTTTAAAGCTCCTGATGAGTACTTTATAACCCTAGAATATGAAGTCAATATCTTCACCTATTACAAAATAACGGTAAATAATATACAGGGTTCTTAAAATAAAAAATATGTACTCTTTTCTTTCTACTTTGTATGTATTACTACCAATGTCGCAGAGCAAGACCATTTTAAAAGGCTTTTAAGAAAACATACATTAGTACATCTAACTATTAGTTTTGAATATGACCATACAAATCAGATATTTACACACAATTAATTTTTAAAGTATATATTTTATGATGGTGAAATATTGACTATATTCTAACAGGTTATAAATTAGTCAGGCTTTAAATATGAGGGGAATGATCATGGGATGAGAAGTGAGAAACAGACCTTCAACAAATACATTGGACTTTTTGCATGACACCTTAGAACAACAATAAAGACAGGGAAGAATTATTCACTCTTTTTGCTCTTACAAAAAATTAAACACTGTTTCTTTCTAGGCGCTTAGATTTTTAGTTTTTGGCACCTCACACTACCATTTCAAAACTATGCCTAAATTAAAATAACTAAAAATAAAAATTTATTTGTTTACTTACCCTCGCGTGGTCTAAAATCTGCATCACATAACACAAAAAAAATTATTTGAGCTACTATAGTTATAAAGAAAAAACATGTACCACGTTCATTTTTAGATCACTATTGCTTAATTTCCTAAAAACATAGTTATACACTTTTAAATAGACTAAAATTAATTGTTACAATTCAATTGTACATTGTACCCTAATACAAATTGATAATGTAATTATTTATGCCTTCTAAAATACACCTTAACATCATTTTTCTTATTGTTTGTGGTATACAACCTGTCCAAGATAAGGAGGACCAGTATCAAGATCGTTTGAATAGGTCAAGATCGTTTGACTAGGTAAGGTTGCCTTATTACGTCACATATGTACCGCACTGCTGGTTCCTTGGCGCCAACATAGCAAACAAGGATGTCTAGACGGATAATACTATGAGGGCGAAAGAGCGCGATATACAATATTTAAAAATCAGCTAGAATAATCATTGTTAAATAATTTATTAATAGGAAATAAAGAAGATACGGTAACAACTGGAATTAACGGTATTTAAAAGTATTTCTTTAATATTGACAAAAAACACAAACGGCACTGTTAAAAATTTCTTTAATATGATGGTATGGTCCGCCATGTTGCAAGGCTTACGAGGCAACCTTACCTAGTCAAACGATCTTGATGTTGCCTCGTAAGCCTTGCAACCTGGGGGACCATACGTCAGCATGACGTCACATATGTATTTTGCTCATTATTTAATGAAGTTTTTAACAGAGTGTAGTTTGTGTTTTTTGGTGTTTTGACTTGTAATCAGGGCCGTATTAACTGTTTAGGCGCCCTAGGCTAGAATTCCCGGAGCGCCTATTATCCACCAAAAACATTTTTGAGGAGCAAAAAGAAAAAGGTCATTCCCTCCTTTTTGCGCCTATTTCATTCCAAAGCACCTGATTCACAGAGAAATTAGTCATCAAAAATTCCCACCCGGCAGGGGGCAGCTCCTCCTAGCCATGGACACAATTATTAATTATTTTGTCGATGGTAAATAAATACGTTGATTTAAGGACTTAATAATTTTAAAATATAAGGACTTTGGCAACGATAAATATAATAAAAATAACAAAAAATTAACAAAAAGTATCGGATCCAAAAAGATGTAATTTCTTTGTATTTTTGCTGCCTGCCGTGGTCAGTTTTGCTCCATTACCTATAAATCTCGCAGTTGGACATCGGATTTTTCATTGCTCGTCACCTCACAGTTGGCAATGGCAAACCACTGTGTAGTATTCTGCCATTTCTAGGTAGTAGTTATTTAAAAAATAACGACCGTGGTGGCACTACCGCGTTGTCTAAAAGGTGCTGTGAAATGCAAAAACTGCATGTTTCCAGTGCTTGGATAACGTTGACGGAACACGACAATATTGGGTTAAACATCCAGTAACCCGGCACTCACGGTACACTGGTATTTAGGCATAAGCCTTCGTGAGATGTCATAAAGATAAAAAAAATAAATAAATACGATAGATAAGCACCACCTAAATAACATGAAAAATCGAGTTTTTACCAACTTTTTGGCCCTGCAAGCTGTGAAAAAATATTTTTACGAAAAATAAATAAATGAATTCTATTAAGCATTAAATTTAGTACAAAAAATGTAATTTTGTCAAATCTTTAAGACGGATAATAAAAACAAAAATTTGAAAAAAACAAGTATTTTAAAGCCTGTAACTTTGTTGCGAGGGATTGGATGATACGAAAAGTCCTTTATGTTTTACCCATCTATTATTGATCTGTAATACCTTAGAAACGGAATATGTTATGGTAGCAATAAGACCTGCTATCACACCTAGGGCATTATTATTATTTTTTTTATCTTTTTGACCTCCCACGAAGGTCTATGCCTAAATACCAGAGTACCGTGGGTGTCGGGTTATTAGATGTTTAACCCATCGTTCCCCCTGTTCCTTCAACGTTGTCCAAGCACTGAAACATGCAGTTGCATTTCACAGCACCTTTTAGACAACGCGGTAGTGCCACCACGGTCGTTATTTTTAAATAACTACTACTTAAATATGTCTCCCCGCTGGGAATCCAACCGCCGACCTCTGGCTTCGAAGATCAAAGCTCTGTCCACTAGGCCACGGGGGAGACCAATTATAAGCGGGCATTATGATAATGTTCGCTTATAATGCCCTAATGCGCTAATATGGAAATTTTATGCTTATCCAATTTTATTTCTCTCACAATAAAGATCAAGTTTATACAAAAAATAATTTTATGATTTTGTGTACCAAGTAGATATCATTAGGAGCCTTCTTAATAAATTTTAATATTTGTTCTCCTTCCAAAACTTTAGACTTTTTCGGGACGTATCCTTTCGACTTAACTTTTAAAAAGATATGAGACGATGGTATTGCGAAATGTCTATATTTTCATAGACCTTAGGGTGGAATACTTGGTCCAGAGAGAGTTCGGACTGTATTTTTCCGACTAAAAATAATAAAGTTTGTTAAACATATGTATTAAAATAAAATCAATAACTTACCAGTTCCTGAAAATATACCATTAAAACGGTTTCGGTTATTTGAAGAATTGCGTTCGCATCTTTTCAAATACCAAATATGCCATACTCCCGATCATACTGTTGTCTTGATTTAACTGGCAAAAGATTTTCGGTCGCTTTTATGGCCTTTTCTCTTATATTTTGTGGAATTTCTTCCATTTTGAGCAAATCGTTAAATAAAAAATGCCAACTGACTAACTGATAGAAACATCAAAGTCAAACTTAACACCAGTCATTATCTACTTACGTATACAGGTACAGGTGCAACTTATTTTTTATATTGCGAATAAATAATGTAATTAGTAATTGAAAAACTCTTTTTGGGTAAAACATAAAGCATTGTATGCACCACGGGCATTACTGGACTATAATGCACATCAGGTCGAAATCTATTTCGACCTTCAGGGCATTATAGTCCTAGTAACGCCCTTGATACATAAATAGCTATAAAGATTTTTTTATAGGATTTTAGACGTGCCACAAATTTTCCCTTTAATTGCAAAAACCAAAAAATTATAATTTAAAGGTTTGTAAAAATTAAATTTTAAAGATCCTATTTTCACTTAAAAACTTCTGTTAAAGCTTTGTTTGATTATTCTCTGAGATATTTTTGGGTGAAAGCGAAAAAAATTATATATTTTTGGTACACCCTAATGTATACATTGAACTTTAAGCCTTCTGGGCTGAGTATACAGGAGAGAAAAAAAAACACCATTTTCTTTTTTAGTTTCTTTTATTTTCCTTATTGTAATAACATTGTTCAGTAGTTTTCTCTTTTTTATTTGAGGTAAAATCATATTCCTAATATTGGTAGCTGGTTGTTCTATTATTAAAGCACCAAATATGCCTACAGCATAAGATTTTGCCAGGTAAATAATGAGATCTACAACCTGAAAATAAATATACCAACCTGGATGTTTTATTGCCCTTTCATCTCAAGAATATTACATAATTAAACTATATATACAGGGTGGCCCACCATATTCGACACGGTCTGTAGCTGGATAACCATGGGGTTTTTAAAAAAGTAAATACTGAAACATATACAGGTCGGATAAGGCCACAGTATAAAATTATTTTACTCTATACAGGATGTCTCAAAAAGTGTGACGTATCAAAGTTATATTTTTTAAATGGAACACCCTATATTTTTATGACGGTTTTAGATTCTACATAAAAAAATAACTCAAGTTTGTTAATAGTACCAAGTGTCTAATTTTATTCGTTTTTGTGATATTTGATTTTTTTTCAAAATGCAGGGGTGCAATTAAATTAATTTTATTTTAACAATATAAACTCCTTAAACTTTAAAATTTGTTACAAGATTAGGAAAAGTCTGCCTTATCATACGTAGGTCATATCGAGATCATAGATTATACAGGGTGATCAAAAATAATTTCAATTTTTTAGAAAGTCAAATTGCAATATCTCTCTTATTTTAAATGGAACACCCTGTATTTTTACACCACATGATGAATATATATATATTATATATATATATATATATATATATACTGTGATATAGCTATTCCAATAACATTTATTTCAGCTGAATGTGGTAATGATAAAACTTGTGTTTTTAAACAATCCCTAATAACGCCTCTGGTCAGTTATGACGACATTCTGTGACCTATAACTCGTTTCTTCCATTATCCATAATCACTGTGTCAAATTTTTAAAAGCAACTATTAAGGTTATCGAATGGTTTCTCCTGGAATATTTTTCAGGATTAACTCTAGACTAAAGTAAACCATTTTTTCACATCCTACCAGTATTATATCATCTTGTTGTTGTAGAAGAAGGGTTTTTATTTAAAATCATTGAAATTTCTTTTAAACTGACTAAAACACTAGTAATCAATAAATGGTCGTTGTTATTTTCTTAAGAAAAATATTAATGGCTGCTATGTCACAGCCAACTTTAATTTAAATAAACATTTGACTAAAAATTTGTAAAAACAGATTTTACTAAAAAGCACAAAAGATAGGTATAGGCAACCTATACACCATTTGAAAGAGTATTTTATTTGTCATCATGTAACGTAAAATAATACAGGGTGTTCCATTTAAAATAAGAGATATGGCTATTTGATTTTCTGAAAAATTGAAATTATTTTTTGATCACCCTGTACAATATTTGATCTTGATTTGACCTACGTATGATATGGCAGACTTTTCTAATCTTGTTACACATTTTAAAGTTTAAAGTGTTAAAAGTGTTAAAGTAAAATCAATTTAATTTTACCTCTGCATTTTTCAAAAAAATCAAATATCACAAAAACGAATAAAATTAGACACTTAGTACTATAAACAAACTTGAGTTATTTTTAAAAAGTAGAATCTAAAACCGTCATAAAATATAGGGTGTTCCATTTAAAAAATATACTTAACTTTGATACGTCACACTTTTTTGAGACACCCTGTATAGACTAAAATAATTTTATACTGTGGTCTTATCCGACCTGTATATGTTCCAGTATTTACTTTTTTAAAAACTCCATGGTTGCTGCAGACCAGTGTCTATATATAGTTTCAATTATGTAATATTCTTGGGATTAAAAGGCAAAAATTTAAATAATTAAATGTGTGTTTATGTAAGATGTTAAAACTGGTTACATTTTTTCCAATTATAATTTTTAGAATATATTATCTAAAAAAATTACGTAAAAAAGATACTCTTGGTTCATATCGACAAAACTAACCGTTGTTGAGAAAATGTATAGATGTATAATTTACTGTTCTAAAAATAATGCCTTGTAAGGTCAATATATTCTGAAAATAAAGATGCCTTGTAAGGTCAATTAGTTATAACAAATTTATGGTTTCTGATGTCGGATCTTGTTTATCCAAAAGTAAAGTCAAACGAAACATGGATGCAGCACGCAAAATTAACTTAAATTTTGCAGAAACTATTGCGGAAAAGTGATAGTTACCGCACTAAAATAGTGCGGGTAACTCTACTATTCGCACGGTTGTAGATAAGTAAATTATTAAAGCTATTAGAAATACTGTTTTTATACTTTTTGACGTTTCGTGTAAAAGAACTCATCATCAGTATTGCTACTTTTAACACTGTACTACTAATAAAATTATGTCCGATGTTGCGCCTTACTAAAAGTTAATTATTATTAAGTTAGTACAAAAATACTTACTAGGTTTGCCTCATTTAGTTCTACTAACGAAGTGTTTCTAGCTTCCATTGTAAAAATTATTTGGAAATGGTAAATGTAGGTTGAAAAATTAAAACTTCCCAAAAGTACAGCATATTTATTTTCGCATATCGATTTTGGCCAGCCCTAAAAATATATTTCCAATTAAAAAAAATGCATAATTGACAATGAGGAGAAGTACTCTGAAGTTAGACGACGAAGTAAAATAGTAACGTAAGTGGGTGTGCACAGTTTTTATGTGTGTTTACAGACTAGTGAAGTTTCAGAATTTTCGGTGGTAAGATCGAGTGCACAACACGGAACGTGTTTTTGCCTCGCGTAAGTAATTTCATAACGTAACTTTGGACATATTTTATGGCCAGTTACTATTTTTGGATTAATTATTGCTATTTAATCCTAATTATAATAATACAAAGGCACTAATTTAATGTGTGTAAATTAATATAGATAAATACGGTTTCTCTATTTCAAATTTTTTTATTAATTAGCATGTGATGGGGCAGATCTCATCATCAGTATATGGGGCACATTCATACTGTATAATTGTATCCCTGGCTCCTTTATGAATAGTTTTTTAACTACTATTTTTTGTTACAACCGACGATTATAGTTGTAAATATTATATAAAGTAAGCTTGGGTTTCATTTTTACGGAAAAACAGGGTGCTTTATGTAGTCTTTCGTGCCTCTTTTGAATGTCAAGGGATCAAAGCCACTTATCAGACATAGTGATGATATTACCATAGATCTTGGTAGGTCATAATCTGTTAAACAATAGGTATACATTTTAGGTTTTGTGAGTTAAGGTATCTTTGTGTTAACTAGAGTTTTTTATTTGATATAATTAATAATGTATAAGCAATATTTTTTTTACATTTTGAGATTGTTACTTTTAATAAATATAACTGACTAAAACAAAAAATGTTATTAAGTGTCTTTGGTAGATAACCATACTATGTAACGTAAAGACCGTTTAATGACACTCTGTTCACTATTCGTTACTTATGTTCATATCACGAAACTATTGCGATGTTAACATAGGCATTAACAGATTTAGATAAAACCTGTTTTTAATTTTTGAATTCTTACTATTTGTTTTGTATGTTAAAAAATGTATTTGTGTTTTTTTATAAAGTATGATATAAAACAATAATAAACAATAATTATGACGAATTAATAGTGATGTTAAATGTGCCCTTCGGTTGTATGAATGTACCCCACTAATGGGGGTACATTCATACATTTTGCTTTCCTTTGTAAAGTCTTATGGAAACGCTCGCGCATGTAGATTTTTAATAATGATTAAGGTTCTACTACAATATAAAATAAGTTAAGCTACTATATGTCATAAATTAAAGCAGATATACCGCAAAACACGGCATTCCCACAAAGCAAAATATAAAAACTGTATATTAAAGAAAAAACGCCGAAATACGTCAAAGGTTTGTCAAGGGGGACAACTGTCTAACCTAAAATTACTTCACTCCTTTCACTCTCTGCCCCTCAGGGCCATCCCCTTAAAAATTTTAAATGGCATGGGTATCGAGTAATAGCTTGTTTAAAAGGCCCTTCGAAGTCTTTTATTTTGACGTTTGATTTTTTTAAATCCGGTCGATTCGTTTTCGAGAAAATTAGAAAAATCTTTGTTTATCTTAATTTGTTCAGATAGAAAACAAAAACATGAAAATATCAGTTTTTATTTCAATAAGTGTTAAATAACTGTCAAAAATGCGCAACATCCCTATTAAACAACCGCGATTTTGTTTATCCTTGTCAAAATGTCAAAAATGTACGCGTCTGAGAAGCGAGCAATCGAATTTTTCGAAAGAGCAAAAAAAGTCTTATTTTTTCATTCTCTATCCGAATGCAACATTAGTTTCGAAATTCAAAAAAATTATTACTCGCTCGCTTCATTTAGACAGCTGAAGAGTAAAAAATTTTTTTCTCCGATTTTTCCTGAAAATTTGGTCAAAGGGGTCTTAGACCGTGCCGATTCGATCCCGCTAATCCAAATTGTGGATTTCGAAAAAAATTTTGGTAACTTTTTTCTGAGCCACCCTGTATATTTCAGGGAAATTACATTTTCTTCATAATGACGTCACGATCTATCGAAAAGGTCCTATACATGTTCGCTCTATCTCGAATTAATAAAAAAGTTTTACAAATGACAGCTGTCAAATTTTGACATTTCGACTATAATGTCAAGAGTGAAAAAGTGAATATTTTTCGATTTTACATAGGATTGCTTGGTTTTTTTCGATTTTTTCGATTTTTTTTTGTTACTTTCTCGCGTCGTTTATGTAAGTGTTTAAAACAAAGATTTTTCTAATTTTCTCGAAAACGAATCGACCGATTTAAAAAAATCAAACGTCAAAATAAAAGACTTCGAAGGGCCTTTCAAACAAGCTGATATTACGATACCCCTCTGCCACCTAAAATTTTTAAGGGGATGGCTCCCGGGGAGCAGAGTATGGGAAGCAAGTAAGTACCCAGGTTAGTACAGTTGTCACCTCTCTGACAAACCTTTCTTTGACGGGCATTTCGGCGTTTCATCTTTTAATCAGTGGTTTTCGATAAAACCGCGGCGTGGAAGTTCTCAAACTCATCCAAATGCATTATTACTATAAATTTTTAATCATTTCTATTAAATTTTTTTGCAGACAGTCATATTTTAAAACTAGTGACACGTAAACTAAAAGAAATAATGACGAAATTAAAGGTAACTTGACCGTTTGGTTCAGTTGATGTCGCGTTTACAGTTACATTGCATAAATTGATATTTAAGTTTATTGAAGTAGGCAACATTACATCCAAAGTGTTAAAAAGTTACTTTTTAATACTTTATGTAGTGTACTAGAATGGAGCACTTTAACTTCATGTTAACGATTAAAATAACAGCATTTTTTTAACGGTCGTGGAAAAGGTAATTTGTAGAAAGAATATACAGGGTATCCGAAAAGTAAATAATAATACTTTAAGGGCTAATGAAACAGCATAGTTATATTTTTGTCTGTTTTTTCTACTACTTAAATGTCTAATTGTTTTAAAGTATTTTTAGAGTCCATAACAACATAAAACAACTCCGTTTTTCTAAAACTAAAAAGATAGGTTATGGGTATATTTTAATTTTCATATCAGGATTAGCTTAAAAAATTAAATCTTAAAAAATATATATGGTGTTGCATTAAAACTACCAGGGTTATCATACTTAGAAGTTTAAATTTTAGAGCACTTCCGGTTAAATAGGAAGTAGTATTATAATGGTCTCTAAAGGTACAGACTTTTAAAAGAGCCATTTTACATTTTTGTTATGTTCATTTGTTTTCTCATAAAACTACATATTGTGCTGCCGTGTGAATATTTTTAAACGCCATTTTCTTCAAAACCAAAAAAGTTACGTTATGTTATATATATAAGGTTTTATGTTAGAATTTTGCTTGCTTGTTTATGGCTTTCATGCTAGTGAACCGCCAGCTCTCTCCCTTCCGATCATATAAGCGATGTCGCTTATAAGTTTTCCAGGACTTTGTCGTTGGAACTTCTGGATAGTCGAGCTTTGTAGCTCCCAGAAGTTCCTAGCACATGTCAATAACAGTGTTATGAAATGTATAAATGAAAAATATCTTCCAGTGCTGCTACTGGTATCAAAAAACTATTTTTTCAGTACTGATGCCACCTGTAGTGCTTCCACCTCCATTCTCCGCCATTGAACACCTCAGCAGTACGCATAAAACAGAAACATCAGGTTATAGGAATCTTCACTCACAGCGCCTAGCCCCAGAAAAAGATGCTCTTTTCAATTTAGTGAGTTTCCCTTCTTCTCGGGGGCACATACGTCTACTACATCCTCCATGCACGATTCCAATGAGAGCCCGGTATAAGCTCCCTTCCAACGTCTAATCACTACCGAGAAATTCAGGCGAAAGTGATTTGGAATTTCATAAATTCAAAACTTAATATACAGGTGCTTCTTTAAAATACTGGCTCTTTAGTTTACAAGTCATTATTAGAATATTATACATCATTTACCATTTATAGCCATTCTCGACATCCCATAGATTCCAATAGCAATACTCAAGACCATATGAGGTTTCACCAGGGCCCTATTAGCGCTGTTGCAAATCTGCCAGGTTCTAATGTAGCTAATAATACTGAGCAGATGGGTAAAATGGCAAACAGAGGGCTGTATAAAGGTTCGAAGACCTAAAATTTAATTGTTCGGGAACAAAATCCCGTAAAATTGTTGCTAAAAATGGCTTTCGGTTAAATTCGCTAAAAATAAAAATTGTAGAAAGGTAACTCTTAACATGCTAAACAAATATCTCAAATTAGTATAACCGTCCAAACCTCAACCTCTATGCTTTTCTGATATATTGGCAAATTACAGCTTTTGCCAATGCGTGGAAAGGAGACAGTCTAACCAATAACAAAGTGCGAACCTCGATGCGTTTTTTTATTCGAAATGTTTAAATGCAAGCCTTCTTTGTTTAATCTCTACCTTTTCATGTTTAACACACTAAAAGTAAATTTGAACGTATTGAGCTAGCAATGACATGTATTTATTGGCTTTTTCTAAAAATACTAAAATTTTATAGAAAGGTAGCTTTTGACCTGTTGATAAAAATCTGAGGCATAACAACCTAAAACCTTAGCCCAGTTCACAGATAAGCCTCGTCTCCGACCCCTTTCTACCCTTCTCCTTTATCTTATTCCACCACAATTTTTCTTCTACCTCCAGCACCCTCTAAGACCAAATATACTGCTGTGGTGTTGACATGAGTGGCTTTCTTGTGACGCATATAGAGGCGCTCCCTGAGTAGCTCAGGAGCATTTCTGTTCTACTTTATGGCGTTCCAGTGTTATGCACCTGAACTAGTCCGTCCTTTTTTAATCTTTGGACAATCCACGAAGCCTAAATACTAACGTACCGTGGGTGTCTTAAGCAGGGTAAGAGGAAGTTTGTTAACACGGGTCTTAAAAACGTGAAGATTTGGGGGAAGGAAGGAAAGACCTCCGCTGGCAGTAGGTTTCACAGTCCTAGAAACTCTAGGGATAAAAGAACGAACGAAATGGGAAGTTCGGAGCCTGTCCAATTGAACTGTATAGGGATGCATACGCGCGGCACCACGAGTTTCTCTGTTGGGAGCTGCAAGAGGAGGGATTGATACTGGATAGATCTCTCACAGCTCAACGATGGGCAAGAGAAGGAAGTCTTTTGAGTAAGTAAAGGATCATTAATAAGACGAACAGCCCTTCTTTGAATGGCATCAAGAATGCTGAGGGTTGTAGGGGATGCCATTCCCAGACATGAGAACAATATTCCAGAGAGGGTCGAATTTGGGACACATACAAAGTGTATAAATTGGAAAGAGAAAAATACTTTTAGGCTCGGAAAAGAAATCCAAGCTTTTTGAAGCCGCGGTGGCTATAGATACAATGTGTTTATGCCAGTTAAGGGTATTCTTAAATGTGACGCCCACAAGGTTAAATGTGTCCCCGCTCTGCAAAACCTGGCCACTCATAAGCAAAGGATGAGTGTTTGATGATTTTCTTTCCCTTGCCCCTCATGCACCAGCCCCTTTTTAGGCTTTGTGCTTCAAACGTGTTTCTTGTGGTTAAGGATGGATTTTTAAAAATTATTTGTTTAAAATGGAATTAGATATTAAAAGATATTATTATTATAAAGCCAAGAAAGGTTTAAAAAACGAAAATCTGTTCCTTGTCTAAGGAAGCGTTCCAGTGACTAACATTTTTATAGCAGATCAAGACCTTCAAGCCCTGGAGCGTGACGCACAAAAATTTTCGTCACTGGAAAGCTACTATGGACTGCATTAATAAGTTTGCTTAGTATTTACCTCCCTTTTTGTGTGCTCCTTGTTATGGAAATAAAAATATCCAAACAAAATTCCAATTAAACTGGAACCTGCATTAACCCAAAAACCAAAATAGCCTGCTCCAGTCAAATTGTTTTGATAAAAATCTATTCTTTTGGCAAGTCTACAAATCAATTTAAAGTAAATATCTACATTAATCTACAAAGCTTAAAGTAAAAAAAAATAATAATGAAATGGAATTAAATAGAATGAAATGGAACTAAATCGAATGAATTTGAATGAATTAGATTCAATTGCAATCAATTGGAATAAAATGGAATAAAATTAAATGCAGTGAAATGAAATTAAATAAATGGAAATGATTTAATAAATCAGAATTGCGTAAAGTAAATTCATACTTATACCGTTCTGACTTAAGGACTTCGATTATATTGCCTCCAATAAATCTTCCTACCGGCCGGCAGACTCCGTCCAGCTGCAGGCAGGGCCGGAGTGGACTTTTTACTTTTACATTGAGAAGCAATTGAAATATTGATAGATAGATATAAATTGTCTAAAAATATGCAAAAACAGGTATGTAGTTAGTATTTCTAAACATAATTTTGGGTACTAGGTAACTTTTATTACAATTTGAATTTTTAAGGAAATAATATGAATAATATGGTTACCTACCTAATTAAGTAAAGGTATAATGAAAACTACTTGGCCTTTTGTGTAATTTGATAAATAGGTACAGGTAGGTAGGTACCTTAAAAATAAATTTCGGTAGGCAAAAATCAATTGTAATAAAAATAAAGGTAAACCCAATATACATTAATTACCCATACCTACCTGAATGTTTTAAAAAGGAGTTTGGGTATATATATGCCCTTAGAACAGTAAATGGCTTAGTATTTTCCAAAATGTGGCGAACGTGGAGTGAATCTGACGATGAAGCAAGCGACAACGAGCAGCAAGCAAGTAGTACAGCAAGCAGCAAGAGAAAGCATCTTTCTGTTGATGCTAAAGAAATTGTAAAGAATGTATATTCAACTTTAAGAAACGATGTTTCCATACAAGCAGCTTTGGAAGAAACGTGCAGGTTAACGAAAATACCAAAGTCTACCATACGCGATATTGTTAAAAAACCGATAGTCAAGAGAAAGAAAAGATGCGATTCTGGTACTGCCACAAAACTTGATGTAAGTGATAAAGACCTAATTCGACGAAAAATCTATAAAATGTATAAAGAGCAAAATGCACCAACATTGGACACCTTAATGAAGAGGCTAGAAATGGACGAAAGTGGCATACAGTGTGGCAAAACAACATTGTGGAAGACTGTGAAAAACCAGAATTTATATATATTTTTTTAAATGACTAAGTAGGTATAATTTATTTTTTAAACATTGCCATCACGTGACTTTTTGACGCAATGATCAACGGCAAGTAAATTATATTCTTTCTTTGTCATTCTCCATAAACATTAAACGACAATATAAACGAAAGGATGTCGAAAAACGCTATTAGAAAGTCATCAGTTAGTCACGTGATGACATTGTTTAAAAAAATAAATTATAGTATCCCTAGGTATATTTTATAAATAATATTTTTGTCCCATTAATATTAAAATATGTGATTATCAATGTGTTTCTATTTTTTCCTATAAAACAAGTAAATTCCACCCTGTTCCGTTCAAATTTTATAGCAGGTAACACCTGGCTAAAGCGCCGGCCGACAATAGGGGACAAAAGGGTCGTTTATTGGCCTCAAGAAGTGAGAGCGGAATAAGTATGAATGTACTTTACCTAAGCCATTTTTTAAAAATATTTGAGTTGAACTTGACTTCTACTTACTTTAGGTGTATCCAAGTCAAAATTGGAAGCTCAAGATAGTAAAACATAATTAAGTTGTATATGTATGTGAGGATAAACATAAGAGCTAAGTATTTTTTTATATTCAGATTGTGGTTAAGTGCAACGTATAGGAACACTGTACAGATGATGTAGCACTGAGTATCTATGGAGAGGGACCACATTCCTAAATTACACTAAAATTTAAATAAATGGAAATAAATTTGCTGTCAGTTCTAAATGATACATACATCAATTTTAGGCGAACAACCAATTCTAAAACGGTATTTACCAATTGGTTATGTTGACGTTTAAACAATGCGTTATACGTCAAAGTTGTCACCAATTATTACCGCGGTTATAATTGGTTGAACGCCTAAAATTAATGATAATCACTTTAAACTAGGCCAGAGGTTCCCAAACTTATTTGTACTGTGACGCCATTGAGAATTTGTAAATTTCTTCCGATTCCCTCAATTTCCAAAGTCGGTCTATATAAGATCACGACATTCGGCCATATTGCTTTGACGTGTTATGACGTCACATCTCCCATTTTTCGGCCAGATTGTTCAGTGCCGGAGATATACAGTTTATTGTATTAATAGAAAACATTTAGAATTACATCTTTCAACAAATATCACTTCCAAAACAATGCAAAATGAAATGCGCAAATTCTAGACGCCACTGGATTGATCTTCAGCTTTGATTTTTACCCAGTCTTGCCAACTATTCTCTGTGGAGTGCTCTTCCTTGCGTCTCCGACCTCAAACCGCCTAAAAGTTGAGGATATGTCGCAACCTTTACAAATATAAACTAACCTTGTCAATTTCCTACCTCGTTCAAGTATACCTCCAGCTTAAGTACACACTTCCAAAATTCTTGGCCCCCTGGTATATTCTTAAACCTGTAACTATAGAACGACAAAAATTTGTACATAAATTGTCAATTAAATGTCAAATATTCTTATCGAGAAATAAACAAAAATTGATAGCAAAAGTCCGAAAATAAAGGGATATCTTTAAAAGATAGCAGTTTTAAATTTTAATCGAAAGAATACACACAAACAATTTTTGTACAGAATGCCGGGAAATCCGATTTCTTCGTTTAACAGAGGAAGAATAGTGGCTTTACACCAAGAAGGTGTGTCAAAGCACCAAATTTCGGACCGTCTTAACATCCCCAGGACCTCAGTCAGACGCATAATAACTTTGTTTGAAGAAACTGGTGGCGTTGACCGAAGGCGAGGAACTGGTCGTCCTAGAGTAACCACACATAGAGAAGACCGTTATGTGACTGGTTATGTTCGTAGGAATAGGAGAATCACAGTACCAGCCCTTCGAAGTCATTTTTTACGTACGTACCGGAGAAGAATTTCAATAAGTACAATTCGAAGGCGATTACATTCTAACAATTTAAGAGCCAGAAGACCCTTAAGAGTGCCTACGCTTTTACCTCGACATATTGCTGCACGATTGCAATGGGGTCAGGAGCGTAGAAATTGGCTTTTACAACAATGGCGAAATGTCCTTTTCTCCAATGAGACAAGATTTGGCCTGGTAAGTGACAGCCACAGAGAAGGGTATGGAGGGGTCTAGGCAGACTGGAACGACTAATTTTTGGCAGAGAAGTTGCTTCGTACCAAGGGGGGACGGTCATGTTTTGGGGCGGCATAATGTACGGGCGGCGAACTCCACTTATTCTTATCGAGGCGACCATGACAGGTACTAACGTATGTCCTAAAAGTTTTGGCACACAATATTTATCGGTTTTTTTAATGCTGCGCTTAAGTGTATTTGGGGCACTTACGTCTCTTTCGATATTTAAGACCATTCCTCCTCAATTCCCACGATATCGTACTCTTAGAAGATCTGTATTGCCTAGCCAGTCTCCTCGTTGACATTCCAATCTGGTTTTTTGCTCTCTCAGCAATCTCTCTGACCTCTGTGCAGTAAATGCACGTGGTCTTCCACTTTTTGGGAGATTCAGACATGGTATTCCCTGCTCGCACTCCGCTATTGTTCTATAAATGGTTCTGCGTGAAATGTTTTCATTCTGAATATTCGACAGATTTCAGCTTTGGGTATCCACCCAACTAACTTGTAGATAGTTTTTCTTATTTCTAATTTATACGACATCTTAAGGCGAAAACTTCAAAATAAATAAATCTCAACTGACAGTAAATAAAGTAAATAAACTTTTTGTTTTCTCAAAGACAACTTGATATTATTTTGTTTTTGTTAAAATTAAGACAATGAGTTTTGTGCCAAAACTTTTAGGACATACGTTATATACGCCGAAATCATTATCGAACCTATTATTCAACCCCTTGCAAACTCACCAGACAAGAATTCCGATTGAACATGTGTGTGGGACCATCAGGGGCGGTCATAACGGGGGCACGCGGGGCCATGCCCCCTTTAATGCCACATCCTTTGTATTTCATACCTATGTAATGGCAAATATGATGTTATGGCCCCCTCAGGGCTGGTCCGGGGGTGAGGGTGATCATGGAATTGAAAAGTGAAAAGTAAGGACCTTCTTTTTTGCTTTTCAAATGCGTGGGAGTTTTTTTTTGAATTTTATAGAGAACAACAATAAAAATAGGTGGATCTTTTATTTTTTGGCACCTCACACACTTTTTCTCGGCCTATGGCCCCCTCAATACTTGACCGCCCCTGGGGACCATATTGCTAGAGCAATAAAAGAAACAGAACATCCTCCTGTAACCCTTCAGGAATTGGTTATAGCCGCCCAAGAGGAATGGGACAACATGGATCAAGGTTATATTGACAACCTTATTCGCAGTCATGCCAAGTCGTGTTGGTCAACTCATTGAGCAAAGGGGTAGCCATTAATGTTTTGTTATGTTGTATGCTTACATTTTTTTATTTAAAAAATTAATTAATGTTTTCATTTTTTATATTTTTTTACTTTAATTATTATTTTGTTTAAATAAGCAGCAAAAGAATATTTGAAGCTACAAAATGTTAGCAATAAAGCAATTTATTAAATTAAGCAAATATTAAATTGGCGCGCTTGTGGCAGCTTCGGTTATCGGCAAGCGTCGATCTCCGGGTTAAGCAGTGGAATGCGCGCCCATAATTTGGATGGGTGACCGGCACCAGCGGTGTTTGGGCAACGGCCAGGTGTTCTGCTCGGGGATGCGGACCGGCAGCAACTATCAAGTTATGGAATGAATGGTGTGTGAATGGGAAGGAGTAGGGGTGAAGGTACAATAAGCCTTCAGGCTGCAGTGCACCATGGGGGCGGTCGTCGGACCTGGGTGGGATGACCCCGAAAGGGTGCAAAAAATTATTAAATTTACTACATTTTTACACTTGCATTACATTTTTAAATACCAGGGGGATGCAAGAATTTTGGAGGTACCTAGCTCTAGTAAGCAGAGTTAACAAAAAAAAAAAAACAGTATTTGTATTTTTGTCATTTTTAGATATTTATAAGAAACTTAGCTCAAACTTATACAATATTTTGTCCTTGCCATATTAAAGCTTTAGGCTGAAGTTACAGGACAATCCCAATAGCTGTTATTCTTTCTTTATTGAAAGTTTATCATATTAATCCAGATTATCTGCAAAATACTTTTCAAAGTGTTTGCTGAATGATAACTAGTGCTGTGTAAATATTATGTTTAAGGGAGATCAATAATTTCTAACGATTTTTTTGTAGAATACCCTGACGCATTAACACGCGACGTTCTTCGGATGAATCTACGACGCCCCAGGGCGACGCGACGCACAGTTTGGAAAGCCCTGGACTAGGTTTTATCTGGTTTTGATTGGAAGTTTGTCGATTTTTTCCGGTTTTTATGGGTCTTTTTTACTTACCACTTCATTAATTTTGTAAAAGTTTGTAATAAGAAAGAAAGTACCTAACCAATTTTGAGAGCATGTTTGACTTAAGATATTAGCTATTCCAAAGTTTCCAGGACCATTATAGAAATTTTTGAAATATGGGTAAACCTAGAAATATCATAGCAAGCACTGGAGCCCAAAACCTAAAAATAATGCAAAACACGGGGTATAAATTTGTGATTCTGCAGTTTTAGATGACATTTGCTAAAAAAAAATGTTCTTATCTTAGACAAAGACAAAGTTATATTTTTGTGTGTAGTTTAATGTTATCAAGTCAATAATCAACCACTCCGCATGTCAACTAAACAGAAAGCATTGTATGAATTTGGTCAATTTTCTTTATGCGCATGATGTGAGATACCAAACCGCGTGGTTTAAATAATAGAGACATTTTGCACCTCTTAAAATAACAGACGTTTTTGGCCTCCTTATGGTTATTGCTATTAAACATAACGATTACGGCAGCAGTTTTAGACAGAGATTTTGCAGCCTCTTTTGAGAAATTTATCTTGCGTCTGCGCTTTCGACACATAACCTTATTTTTACCTGTGGTTGACCGATTTTAAAGTTTACAAAAAATCAGTACTTACTTTTATTCTCCATAAGTTATATATATTGATATTTAAATATATGCAAATAGTTCTCTTGATTTTGTTTTTAAAGTAGATGTAAACAATACAGTATAAGCAAAACACTTACGGAATTAAAA
Source organism: Listronotus bonariensis (assembly GCA_014170235.1). Taxonomy (NCBI): domain Eukaryota; kingdom Metazoa; phylum Arthropoda; class Insecta; order Coleoptera; family Curculionidae; genus Listronotus; species Listronotus bonariensis. Next base: position 101,402 of record JACEGR010001960.1, on the reverse strand, counting down.
CATCTTTAAAAATGCAAGTTCGTTTTAATTTCTTTACACTATTTTATTTTTTTTTACTGCTATGGATTTTCGCTAATTAGAGCCTATGTATCAATGATATTTTAATTAATACGGCATTAAAATGTCAACTTTCTTAAATAATTGATATTAAAAATTCTACAATCCGGCAACCACGCAGTTTAATAATAACGATAACGATAAGCTCTTCGATATTCATCCGTAATTAAAGCAGTCCGGTATGGTTAATAACGATAACGGATCATGTTTGTGTTACTGCGCAGACTCAGAATAACGTTAACCACAACGTAATTGCAAAATAAGAGGTGCAAAATGTCTCTATTGCCACTTTTCGAATTGGATATAACTTCTCCTCCGCCACGAAAACCCGCCTAGTCCAATATCCGAAACATGGGTTCCTTATTATTTTTGGCAAAATATTTAAAAAATTGCATGTTAAACATTGTAGTAAACTTGTCCGTCAAAAAAATGACGCGTTCGCCTAGTCCAACACCCGAAATATTTGACATTGACAGTTTGGGCACAAAATATCAGGTTATTCTGATAATTTGTGGTTTGGGTTTAAGCGTCGCTTCCATATACACTGACGTCCTAAAGTCCGTCCCCCCTTCTAACTTCTGAACCGTTCGGTATATTTTCATGAAACTTGAAACAATATTGTATGATCAAGGTCTGCAATTTTTTACAATGACAGCTTTAACTGTCAAGGTGACAGCTGAGCGCCATCTTGGGAAAAAAGTTTAATAGAAAGGGTGATGTTGTGACACATCATTTTAAAGCTCCTGACGAGTACTTTATAACCCTAGAATATAAAGTCAATACCTTGGCGTTATTTTAAAAATTACCTAAATATTACATTTGGATGGCCATATTTCCGAACCTAATAAAGTTAGATACATTTAACGTGGTATTTTCTTAAAGCTCTTTTAAGGATTTATTTAATGGTAATATTGGTGATAATATACAGGGTAGAACAAAAGTATAAATATATTTTTAGCAAAACACCCTGTATATTACATCACCTTTAAAAATATATTTAAGAGTGCTTTGAGAAATTACAACATTTAGTACATCTAACTTTATTACTTTTAAAAATATGGCCATCGAATCAAAAAAAATTAAGAAATTGTAAGAGTACCGCCATTTTTAGTAGGTGAAGGTATTGACTTTATATTCTAGGGTTACAAACAAATCATTAGGAGCTTTAAAATGATGTGCCACAAGACCATAAAAATATACCGAACGGTTTAGAAGTTAGATGGGGGCGGCGGACTTTAGGACCTCACTGTACAGGGTGTCCCATTTTGGTTGTCCCTTATGGGAAACTTGGAAACCATAAGAGATATTAAAAATCTGATACCCCATCCTCGAGCTCTTTTTGGAGAAAACATTTATGGTAAAAACAGATCATCGCTATCGCGAAGCGTTTCAGAATACAGGGTGATTCTCGATTATTTCAGTTTTTGAAAAGGCCCTGTAGCTTTGTTGTTATTACAGATACGAGAAAACTAATTGCACATTATACAGACACTTTTTCCGTAGAATCCAGTGGCTTAGCCAAAAAATTTTTTGAGCTGTCATTTTTGACATATGACCCAAACATGTTTTTTTTTATTAGGGACACCCTATAAATGATTAGGTAATTAAATTGCTTGTTTTTTCTGATTAAAATAATATGTTATAGTAGGTGGTTTAATAAATTTTTACGTCAAATATTGAAAAAATTATGATTTTAAAGACGCATTGCGGCTTCTATCTGTTTTTAAATTGTTTTATATTTTTCTTTAAAAACAATACTGCCATCCCTCAACTCGGGAGACATTTCCGTAGAAAAAAAAAACAAAAATTTATTAATTAAATTTTTTTTTCTACGGAAATGTCCCTGAGTTAAGGGATGATAGATTCCTTTTAAAACAAAATATAAAACAACTTAAAACAGATAGAAGCCGCAGTGCATCTTTAAAATCATAATTTTTCCAATCTTTGACGTAAAAAATTTATTAAACCACCTACTATAATATATTATTTTAATCAGAAAAAAACAAGCAATTTAATTACCTAATCATTTATAGGGTGTCCCTAATAAAAAAACATGTTTGGGTCATATGTCAAAATGACAGCTCAAATTTTGGCTAAGCCACTGGATTCTACGGAAAAAGTGTCTGTATAATGTGCAAGTAGTTTTCTCGTATCTGTAATACAACAAGCTACAGGACCTTTTCAAAAGTGAAAAATCGAGAATCACCCTGTATCTCTGAAACGCTTCAGCGATAGCGATGATCTGTTTTACCATAAATGTTTTCTCCAAAAAGACTCGAGAGATGGGTATCGGATTGTTATTATCTCTTATGGTTTCCAAGTTTCCCATAAGGAACAACCAAATAGGGACACCCTGTATACTCGTAGCCGTATAAATATTCGTGGTAAACTTCGTCGAAAGAATCACTGAAAAGTTTTTAAAAGTGTTCTTATCATGAAGTCCATTTCATTTATTATATAGTCAAAGTTTGAATAGCAGAACATCTTGGGTCAACCGGTATAAGACTTGTTTTTTTACCTCCCCCAGAAGGGCTTTAAAGAGGTTATTTTGCGGAAATGGGGTGTAAATAGGATAATATTGGCGTGTTTTTGGCATATTCCCTCCCTCCCCGGGAGAGAAATGTTTGTTAAAAGGTTAGAGCTTTTTTGTGTTGTTTAAGATATTTTAAAAGGTAAGGACCATTTTTTTGTCTTCAATATTGGTATTAGCGAATTTGTGAATGGCAGTATATGTGCATATATTGTGGTATTTTAGTAGGTGGTTTCTTTGGTATTGTAAGTAGGAACTTTTTTTTGCATTTCAATTTTTTTACGTTTTTATATTTTTCTAAATCCGTACGGATCTGACTTACCTAATAATTCTATGAAGTACTAATATAACTGCATCTCTTAACGAAAATCGGCCATTTTTCTTATGCAGTCCAAGAATTTGATTCGTTAATAGCCATGTAGAGACAACAAAGTAAGTTTGTATTACGTACATAAAAAGTATATAAAGAGGTTTCATTACTGGATTTTCATATTCCTAGAAAAATGTTATACAGTCCTAAAACACTATAAAATAAAATACAGGGTGGCTATTTGCAAAAATTACGAAAGGTAAGTTTTAATTCATTAACCTTTCGTACCCGGTACCTGCCAAAGCCCCTGTGAGTAAACCTTTATAGTCTCCAATCGCTGCACTATGTGCGCTGAGAAAATTTTCAGAATTTACAAAATAACAAAAGGTCTGATGCCGACGGGCTCCTTGGACCTATTATTATTATTACCCGTTCAACGTAACGACGTATTCCTTATATGCAATTGAACAGCTGCCAGCAGAAGATGACATGCAATAATAATTATTGTCTGATATGTCCGAAATACCCTGTATACATTTTAGTTTTTTCAAAATCTGGGCTTCGGTTGGTTGTCAATTTTTCCAATTTGATGTAAGGGGGAAATATTGTCAAGCCCATTTACCAACTAAAAATAATTCTAAAAATTATAAACTGGGTTAGCATAAAGTACTAAAACTCTTAAATTGTTAAAAGGTGGTAGAGCTCTCACTTGAAAACGGTTGAAGATAATTACCATAACGAAACGTTGGGTATCCGGTTAAAATAACATTGGAAGCCCAAGAAAGAAGTAGAGTTAAACACTCGGTACGTCATCGTCATTTAATAGCCTCGCAAAAAATGCATCAAAACATCTCATCGACTAGCTAGAAACCGCAGAGATACCACAATTTGCTGTAGCTAGTTATTCTAGATGCTACAATTAGGCAGGCAGATGTCTATGGTAAAAAATACACATGGGCAAGTCCGGTGCTCTTGTATTCGCTCAAAACAATGGTTATCCTCCACCCTTAATAAACTCTATAATTAATAAGAAACGTAAACAACTCACCCTCAACCAAATTTACCCAAAAATACCTGAAAAACAAAACCAACCATTTAAAACCCTAACTTATTTTGGCCAAATATCACAAAAATTTCGAACACCCTGTCTAAACAAAACCAGAAAATAGCACATAAACCATCAAATCGATTATCAAACATGATATTTAATGTGAAAGATAAACAAAATAAATTTAAAAAATCAGAGTTTATAAGCTTACTTGTGAAGAGTGTAATAGCTGTTACATTGGACAAACGGGAAGAAATTTCGAAACTAGGTTTAAAGAACATAACTCATGTTATAGGTTAGGAAAACAACATCAAATTTCGCAAACCATTTTCTGGAAACCGGACACAAATTTCCAGAAATCAATACCCTAAAAATATTACATGTAGAACAAAAAGGGCGAAAACTAGATACATTAGAAAATATTGAAATCTATAAACATAAAAACAGAATGTACATCTGCTTAACACACAGATTGACCTAGGAAATCTACCCCTTGTAAAACTTTTTATAAATTGTAGCAATAAAATCTTTAAATTTCACAACTGTACCATATTGATTTTAAAACCTTTTTTAAAAAATATGTTTTTATTAGGTATTACTGTTTATATATAAGTAAAATAATTTTAGTTTGTCAGTACGTTTGAAAATGTAGTTGTACTCACGAAACAGCTGTCACGGCTAAACATTCAATTAAAGTGACTATGAACAAAGTATATTTTTTGTTTTATTTTATTAATTTAAAATGTACGGTCACAAAGTAACGGACGAAACCAGAAAATAATTTGAAAACGTCATCCATTATTTGTTACTTGTCATTGTCAACACCAGCAAAAAATTTTGTATTTTTGGCAAGCAAGCTTGTTTGGTTGTAATGCTTTTGTTGGTAACTACGGGTTTGTTTAGTAAACAACTGTAGACAAACATAAAAATGCTTTGCGAAATGGAAAATTGTGAAGTTCTTGCGGAAATTTTGGAAGAAGCTGCGGTAGCGACATGCAGTTTAATTCCAGAAGTCAAAACTAACGTACAAGCAAAGAATTTGAAGATTTTGAAGCATGGAGGAAAAGGCGAGGAGTTGGTACTATAAATGAAGATGTTATTATGGCTTACTTTCTGTTTTTATCGAAAAAAGTTGCTCCCTCATCAATGTGGACCAAGTATTCAATGATAAAAAACGACCTTAAAAGTATATAAGAACGTGGATATAGGGAGGTATGGAAAAGTTGTCGCTTATTTGAAGAGCAATTCAAGAAATTTCAAACCGAAAAAGGCAAAAATTCTGGAGAGGCAATACATCGAAAAATTTTTGGCTGAGGCACCTGACGACGAGCACTTAATGTCAAAGGTATGAATTTACTTTAGTTTCTGGTATTAAATATTTATCTGTTCGGATTTTTATAGGTTGCATTGATATTGGGAATCGCTGGTGCATGCCGTTGTGACGAACTAACTCGCTTAAGTATTGAAGATATAGTAGATAAAGGCCAGTACATATATGTTTCTATACCTGATACCAAGACGAACAAATCGAGAAGCTTTACAATTTTAAAGAAGGATTTTTGGTAAATGTGCTTGAATTATTTAGAAAATATGTGTCCCTAAGGCCAGAGAACACGCCTCACAAAAGATTTTTTGTCAACTTTCAAAAAGGCAAATGCACTAGGCAATGCGTGGGAATAAATAAAATTTCGAAAATTCCGAGTAGTTGCTCATTATTTGCAACTACCTGATGAAATCTTATATGAGTGGTCATAGCATGCGGCGTTCTTCAGCGACACTTCTAGTCAACGCTGGGGCCGATATCACCAACCTTAAACGCCATGGCGGGTGGAAGTCTTCTACCGTGGCAGAAGGATATTTAGAAGATTGCATCTCTAACAAGTTTGAGATTGCAAGACGAATACAGGGTGAAAGAGCGCACCAAGGCAAGTACTAGTGCTGAAAGACTTCTGAAGAACACTCCGCACAATGTAACGTTGTCCAAGATAAATCTAATATAACAATTACTGTTAATATAAACACGAATAAATTGTAGTATAATATATTAGTTGTTTTATGTTATTTTTTTAATTGTGAAATGTTGGAAGTAATAAAGAATTAGTATAAGTCACTAGTGAGCTAAAGTCTATAATTCACTAGTGAGCTAAAGGGTACTTTAGCTCACTAGTGACTTATAGTACACTTTATATCCTCAAAATCTGATCAATTATGTAGATATTATATGTAAGTGTTGGAATTTATATTAGCTCCAAAATCTTCCACCTTGCAGTCAATGCTAAACATTTCTGCACTAAGATCGTAAATTCTAAGCTCTTGGTTAGCTCTACTCTCAACAAAATATTTTTTCTCCAAGTAGTCTTTATGCTTTTCTGGTATACACCAAGTTCTATGTATAACTGAACGGTTGTAATGGACAAGTGATATACTCCACTCCTGAAAAATTATATAGGGTGTATTTTTAAAAATCCAAAATATCTTCAAAAACCTTACATTTTTGGTATAGGTATCGCTGATGAAATTTAATTTATTTTTATTTTCAAAATCAAAAAATTAACTAATATACAGGGTGTTAAAAAACACAAGTTTTATATAGAGCTTTTATTTTGGAGCACCCTGTATAATTCTACCATCGTCGCCTCAGCTGACGCTTATAACGATTCATATACAACCCTCTTAAAAAAATTTACGAGTTGTAGACTGAGAGGAAATCTATCACGAAAATCAGTTGCTGGCTCATGGACCAGAGTGGACAACTTGTTTAGACCCAAGATCAACTTTTACTGACGACACCAAGTGCGGTCTACCAATTATATTACTTCGGCGGTTTAAAAATGATACAAGATAATAGAATAGATTAAAATAAAAAGAATTTAAAATAAATAATAGTTTAAAAAAACTAAAAAACACGCTTTTATATGCAAACCGAACTAAAAATTAGAAAATAATTTTTTTCATTACAAAGAGTTTGTATTACAGTAATAAAAGGTCAAACAATGAATCACAATTATATACCTCAAAATAGAATTATAATAAAATTTAAGATAATAACAGAGAGAATTCACTTCAGAGTAAAAAAGCGTGGGGTGCATTTTACTATTTTTCATAACTTTTCCCTCATAGATATTTACAAATGTAAATAGAATTATAACATTTAAATATCTTAACCGGAAAATTTCTTTCAGAGCAGAAGCCATGGAAGTACCTATAAAAAAGCGATAAATCCCCAACTGCCCGACGATGGGCAAGAGAGGGAAGCCTTTCTGTAAAGTAGAAGGATCATTAATGAGACGAATAGCTCTTCTTTGAATAGAATCAAGAATGCTTAGGGTTGTGGGGGACGCCATGCCCCAGATATGAGAACAATATTCCAAAGGGAGGTCGGATTTGGGACACATATAAAGTGTATAAATTAGAAGCGGAGAAAATACTTTTTGGCTCGAGAGAGAAATCCAAGCTTTTTGAAGCTGCCGTGGCTATAGATACAATGTGTTTATGCCAGTTAAGGTTACTTTCAAATGTGACGCCCACAAGATTGAAAGGTGTCTTTGCTCTGTAAAACTTGACCGCTCATAAGTAGAGGATGAGTATTTGATGACTCTTTTCGCGACAAGGAACATGATTGTGTTTTTGGATGCATTAAAATGGACGAGATTTTAGCGCCCCAATCCAATATTAAATTAAGATCCTGCGAAAGAGATATCTGCATCGCTCTGCGTTTGTTTTCCAAGTCAGGTTTAGTGATGGGTTTAGGAACGCTGAAAACTGGAGTGAAGGGTACTATCGTCGGCGAAACTATGAATGGAATTAGTTGTGGACGAGGAAGGTCGTTGATGTGAAGAAGAAACAATGTTGGTGCCAGAACTGAGCCCTGAGGGACTCCAGCATTTACTTGGTGCCAGCTTGAAGAATGGCCGTCCACAATAACTGATATACGACGATCAGATAGATAACTAGAGAGCCAAGTACAGAGTTTAGTTGAAAGACCATAGGAGGAAGTTTCATTAAGAAGTGCGGCATGCCAGACCTGGTCAAAAGCTTTGGATATATCCAAGAGCAACGATCTGGGACTCACCTAAAAACTCAAGAGACTTATATTGAAGATACTTATGGTTATATTAAATTTTATATCTTTTAACTTAATACTGTTTATATTAATTTTAGCATGTGTTGTGAGTGTAGATATAGGCAGGTTATAAGGGTAGCTTGGGTAGCTGGGGCCAAATCTAAGGATGATGGGTAAATTCTGACTTCCGATTCGTTTTTAGGATATCAAAAAACGAAACTTGTATACTTTTATCTTCACCTTTTTGTGCAAAGTAAAATACTTGCCCTCTGAGGCGGCACGGCATAGAGGGTAGTTGGGAGTAGTCGGGGCAAAATCTAAAGGAGATGAGTAAATCCTAGCTTCAGATTCGTTTTAGAACATAAAAAAACGTAATTTGTATACTTTTGTTTTTAACGTTTGCACAAAGTGAAATATGCGTCCTCTGGGGTGGGTTAGAGGGTAGCTGGGATAGCTGGGGCAAAATCTAAGGGTGATGGGTAAATTCTAACTTCAGATTCGGTTTTAGGACATCAAAAAACGTAACTTGGATACTTTTATTTTTAACTTTTGCACAAAGTGAAATATGCACCCTCTGGGGTTGGTTAGAGGGTAGCTGTGGTAGCTGGGGCAAAATCTAAGGGTGATGGGTAAATTCTGACTTCAGATTCGGTTTTAGAACATCAAAAAACGTAACTTTGATACTTTTGTTTTTACTTTTGCACAAAGTGAAATATTCGCCCTCTGGGGCGGGTTAAAGGGTAGCTGGGGTAGCTGGGGAAAAATCTAAGGGTGATGGGTAAATTCTGACTTCAGATTCGGTTTTAGGACTTAAAAAAACGTAAGTTGGATACTTTTATTTTTAACTTTTGCACAAAGTGAAATATGCACCCTCTGGGGTGGGTTAGAGTGTAGCTGGGGTAGCTGGGGCAAAATCTAAGGGTGAAAGGTAAATTCTGACTTCAGATTCGGTTTTAGGACATCAAAAAACTTACCTGTAGGTAGGTCTGGTTTCAGATACAAGAGAAGGCTTAAAGCCTAAATACTAACGTACCGTGGGTGTCTTAAGCGAGGTAAGAGGGAGTTTGTTGACACGGGACTTTAATACTTGAAGATTTGGGGGAAGGAAAGACCTCCACGGGCAGTAGGTTCCACAATCTAGAAACTCTAGGGATAAAAGAACGAACAAAGTGAGAAGTTCGGGACCTGTCCAGTTGGACCGTATAAGGATGCATACGCGCGGAACCACGAGTTTCTCTGTTGGAAACCGTGAGTGGAGGAACTATACTGGACAATTCTTCAGAGGCAGAAACCATGGGCGTACCTATAAAAAAGCGATAAATCCCCCACAGCCCGACGATGGGCAAGAGAGGGAAGCCTTTCTGTAAGTGAAGGATCATTAATGAGACGAATAGCTCTTCTTTGAATAGAATCAAGAATGCTTAGGGTTGTGGGGGCCGCCATGCCCCAGATATGGGAAACAATATTCCAAGGAGGTCGGATTTGGGACACATATAAAGTGTATAAATTAGAAGCGGAAAAATAATTTTTGGCTCGAAAGAGAAATCCAAGCTTTTTTGAAGCTGCCGTGGCTATAGATACAATGTGTTTATGCCAGTTAAGGTTACTTTCAAATGTAACGCCCACAAGATTGAAGGTGTCTTTGCTCTGTAAAACTTGGCCGCTCATAAATAGAGGATGAGTATTTGATGACTCTTTTTGCGACAAGGAACATGATTGTGTTTTGGATGCATTAAAACGAACAAGATTTTGGCGCCCCAATCCAATATTAAAATTAAGATCCTGCGAAAGAGATATCTGCATCGATTCGTTTTTAGGATATCAAAAAACGGAACTTGTATACTTTTATCTTCACCTTTTGTGCAAAGTAAAATACTTGCCCTCTGAGGCGGCACGGCATAGAGGGTAGTTAGGATAGTCGGGGCAAAATCTAAAGGAGATGAGTAAATCCTAGCTTCAGATTCGTTTTTAGAACATAAAAAAACGTAATTTGTATACTTTTGTTTTTAACGTTTGCACAAAGTGAAATATGCGTCCTCTGGGGTGGGTTAGAGGGTAGCTGGGATAGCTGGGGCAAAATCTAAGGGTGATGGGTAAATTCTAACTTCAGATTCGGTTTTAGGACATCAAAAAACGTAACTTGGATACTTTTATTTTTAACTTTTGCACAAAGTGAAATATGCACCCTCTGGGGTTGGTTAGAGGGTAGCTGTGGTAGCTGGGGCAAAATCTAAGGGTGATGGGTAAATTCTGACTTCAGATTCGGTTTTAGAACATCAAAAAACGTAACTTTGATACTTTTGTTTTTACTTTTGCACAAAGTGAAATATTCGCCCTCTGGGGCGGGTTAAAGGTAGCTGGGGTAGCTGGGGAAAAATCTAAGGGTGATGGGTAAATTCTGACTTCAGATTCGGTTTTAGGACTTAAAAAAACGTAAGTTGGATACTTTTATTTTTAACTTTTGCACAAAGTGAAATATGCACCCTCTGGGGTGGGTTAGAGTGTAGCTGGGGTAGCTGGGGCAAAATCTAAGGGTGAAAGGTAAATTCTGACTTCAGATTCGGTTTTAGGACATCAAAAAACTTACCTGTAGGTAGGTCTGGTTTCAGATACAAGACTTTTTTTTGTGTGCCTGTGTAATGTGTGCAGCAATTGGTAATAACGTTGTGTAAAGTGTTTCACGTATTTATATTTTTTGCTTTGCCACGACGATCGACTGGACTAATAGTCGTGATCGACCGGTTGCCCACCCATGCTATATGTAGACTTATTGTACTGAGTTACCGGTCACTTCAAACCTCTGAATCTTTGCTTTCTGTGTTAATAACCACTTTGAACCCAAGACCCTTGTTATGTTGGTAATAAAAAAATCTTACTTTTTATTTGTTTCCAAATTTTCAATTGGGGTCGTTAGGTATTAAATTTATATTTGCTGTGCAGTATGAGTTTTTTGAGTTTTGACTTAAACACTCATAATAATCATCCATGTAAAATATATCTGGAAATTTGTCTGTAAAATAAAAAGAATACATTATACAGATTGTCCTGCATTAATGGGGTTAACAAGAGGAACAAATAGAGAGGGACAAATTTTTGCTTATAAAAATAATAGCGATTTACAAAGAGAAAAGTGAACTCGGGTCTCAGGTGTATAGCTATTTATGCATCAAGAGCATTACTCGGGTCGAAATCCCAGCCCTCGGTCCGAGGAGGCCCTCGGGCTGTTTCGACCTTCGGGGCAATATAGTCCAGTAAAGCCCGTGGTGCGCATACAATGGCTACATGTTTTACCCAAAAAAAAGAGTTTTCGGCGACTTAATTACAGTATTTATTTGCAATATAAAAATAAGTTGCACCTGTACCTGTATGCGTAAGTAGATAATGACTCCCGGTGTTAAGTTTCGACTTTGATGTTTCAATCAGTTAGTCAGTTGGCATTTTTATTTAACGATTTTGCCCAAGTGGAAGAAATTCCACAAAATATAGGAAAGGCCATAAAGCGACCGAAAATCTTATGCCAGTTAAATCAAGGCAACAGTATGATCGGATCAGGGCTATGGCATGTTTGGTATTTGGAAAGATGCGAACGCAATTCTTCAAAATAACCGAAACCGTTTTAATGGCATATTTTCCATTATTTCTTTTCAGTTCATGTGTCACTAGTTTTAAAATTTGACAGTTCGCAAAATAAATTTAATAGAAATTATTGAAAATTATTAAAAATAATGGAATTTGGATGACTAAGGAAATTAAAAATGAATTTATACTGTTTAAGTATTATTTCTACAAAAAAGTAAGTACATACAATTTTTTAAAATTAAATAATAAATGCATAGTTATAAAGAGGATAATTGTCTCTTAAAAAATAAGGAGGTTATGATTTTTGTTGCAATATAATGGTTGTGCTGCAAAAATTAAAATTAATAAGTTTAAATAAATAAAATATGTATAGAATGGGTATTTTGGGAAATTTTTCCGTGGAAAAAAATAGTATGTAACACATGCATAAAGTGTCTTTTTTACTCATGGGATTGCCGCACTCGCCTAACGCCTCCGTGCTGTCAAACTTTATGCACTTGTTATATAAATTACTATTTTTACGAATAAATTACCATTAATTTTATTTTTAAGCAAAATGTTATTGCATGAATTTATTAAGAATACAGATTTCATTAAATTAGTAGTAAATTTTTTATTGAACTTTAATATCTGACAAAAAATACTTACTTGGATTGATATTTGTATCCTGTTCACTCAGAACCAACATTATCTTTGTGGTCATTGCAAGAATAAAAGTAATCTTATTCTTAAACATAATCAATGATATTATATATATTTTTAACTAAAAAAAATTGTGGTATTATAGGAAGAATGGAAAAAAAATGCTGACTAGAAAATTACGAGTTATTTATGCAGCACCATGAAACATAAACTTGTTTAAATACATATTTTTTGCTAATACAGACATAAAACTTTACATTTTCTTTGTTTGAGATATACGACTTTTTCACGAAATATACAGGGTGATTCAAAAATCGATCACGAATCTTAAGGGGTGATTCTACTTGACAAAATAAGGGTTATGTCCAAAAATGTTTGTTTCGAGATATAGGGTGTTAAAGGTTTTAAGAAAAATATTTTTTTGTCATAACTTTTCTGCAACTCCAGATATTATCACAAAAACTCAGATATTATTATAAAATTTGGTGCAATTGTTTTAACTATTACACTACATTTTTGCTGTAAATTTTATTTAAATTTTACCAGTGGTGAGTCGAACCAGATTTGTACTTATTGAATTTTAGACAATAAAAAAATAGTACGCTACCGCTTTTTCTTTTTATTATTTTGAAATAGTCATTTACTTTGGAGTTAATTTGGCCTTTTGCTGTTTTTAATACAACGAACGGCTTTCTTTTTAAAAAAATTAAAGCCATTTTGATTCATGGCAAAATCGCCAAAAAATCTGATATGGTGTTTTTATCTTTGTGACATCTCACGAGGCTTATGCCCTAAATACCAGTGTACCGTGAGTGCCGGGTTACTGGATGTTTAACCCATTATATATTGTCACGTGTTCCGAATCAAACGTTATCCAAGCACTGAAACATGCTGTTTTTGCATTCCACAGCACCTTTTGAGACCAACGCGTTGAGTGCCACCGCGGACGTTATTTGTAAATAACTACTACCTAGAAATGGCAGAATGCTACACAGTGGTTTGCCATTTGCCAACTTCCCTGTGAGGTGACGAGCAGTGAAAAATCCGATGTCCGACTCCGACGTTTCTCACCCGAATCGCTGCGGTGAGAGCCACGACGCGTTAGCCTCTGCATCACTGCCCGCCACAGCCCAGTTTTGTATGTAAAATTCGTTTTTGTTTAACTTGTATTAAAAACGGTCAAAATACTACATAACGACAATTTAAAGTTAATAAAAAAAATCAACAGTTATAATTTTTAATAAAGGAAAACACGAATTTTACATACAACACCATATCCACATTTTAGCGATTTTGCCATGCATCAAAATAGCCTTTATTTTGTAAAACGAAAACCGTTTGTTGTACGCAAAAATATCAGAAGACCAAATGAACTCCAAAGTTATTAATTATTTTAAAAATAATATTGATTTAGAAAAAAACAGTGACGTACTATTTTTTCCTTGAAAGAAATTCAATGCAAATCTTGTTTGAACGCCAATGGTATTTTTTTAACTTCTACAACAAAACATGAAATGTAATGGCCAAAAGAAATGTATCAAGTTTGGTGGAAATATCTGGAGTAGAAGGAAGTTTTGATTAAAAAAACCTTTTTTTCTAAAATCTTTCGAAAACAAAGCATTTTCGGACATAATTTTACCAAAAGAAATCGGTAATAGTTCGATATATCGGTTTTCGCTATTATAAGAGATTTTCGAAAAACTCTTTTTTGGACCGTTTGTATAGGTCGATTATGACACAAATCTGTGTGCGCGTTTTCCAAAATCCATTTCTATAATTTATTATTATAAAAACATATTTACGGGACGGTGGAGTGAACAGGGGTGCTGGGTGGGGACAAAACAGTATAAATCCAACGTCAAACACAAGAAGACATTAATACTGCACTCGGGGCACATGAAAAATGTAAATTAATTTTGAGAAAGTATTAAGTTTTTCGAAAAACTACTCCCACACATGTGAAGGATATCTCATATCGCCAATGAGGTAAGAAGGAAAATAGATAGTCTTGATAGAAGCGGCGTTGCACGGAAACTTCTTATGAAGAATTAACACCAAGCCTATTTCGGGGATTATCACAGCTTCATTTCCGCGAGAGCACAATGGTATTTTTTGTACAAATGCCTCACTTCTTTATCGTTTAAGAATTTACCTTTTTCTCTACAAAAGGTATAATAGAAGAAGGAATAACTTAATTTTTCATATGAATTTTTGTCCTGTATCTTCCTTTTTTTAAGCTATCCTGACACTTTTCTCACTTCATTTGGCAGCATCACCAAGACATTTTACGGTTCTACTTGCAAACTCTTCTATGCTTTTTTATGCAGTGACAGTCCATGGCGGGATTGTTTGTACTATTATCTATTTTAAATTTTTTAAGCAATTTTTGGACATTTTGTAAACAGAAAGTGCGGTGTGTACTGTGAAATACTCTTTTAGGCGTTTAATGTAGGATTTTTACTGTTTCGTCCCCACCCAGCACCCCTGTTCACTCCACCGTCCCGTAAATATGTTTTTATTAATAATAAATTATAGTATTTTGGAAAACGCGCACACAGTGGATTTTTTTAGTAAATTTCAAATCGTTATTGTACTCTTAAATAAAATGCAATAGCAAAATGCGGCTTTTACCGTTTTGTAGGATAACTTTTTTGGAAAAAAATGGCCATTTCACTTTATGTAAATTTCTCTTGTTTTATTCTACAGGGTTGTAATAGAAAAGTCCGTTTTTACAAAAACTTTGTCAAGAGCGACATTCTACGAAAAAAATGTTTATCAATTTTAACTGTATAGTGTTATTCAGGGGTAGACCATTTTGAAAACAGGTTTGGCTGTGGCTTCTGATATCTGCTCCATTTTTTCATGTAGTACTTTTTTCAACAAATTGATTTTTTCATATTGTACGCCCTGTATTTAACAGTTGGTCACATGATTCATTTCTTAAGATAATTTACAATGCACATAAGTACCCTTTTGAAACTGAATTAGAATTTTATTTCTAAAAAAATTATTAAACGCGTCAGTAGCGTCTCGAATGTAACTAAATTGTATTTTGGTAAAATATCAATCCCCAAAGTTTCTGTGAGCACCACAGTATTCTGTATTTAAGATTTTAATTATTTCTTTACAATTTTTAGAAACTACGGACATTTATCTCGGGACGGTTTTTTACTTTTTTAAAAAAAGTCATCCAGTGGCGTAGATATAATTTTCTTTTGAATGCTCTTTTACTTACCAGAGGATTATTTCATGGAAGTAATAATTTGTAATTCGGGTTATTTTAGGGCATTTATTCGATTAGCTTAGAACAAACGTTAACATTTTTTAAATCTTAGTAATTTTAGAAAAAAATATACAGGGTGTTTCAAAATTAAAGCTTCCACATTTGCATTTTTTTTAATGAAAAGCAGGCTGTGAATCTTTAGATGATTTTACGAAGAAAGTTCAAATAAACTTATGTTCTGGACTGTCCTAACTTTTGAGATACAGGGTGTGAAACTTAAAATATATACCCTTTTTTATAATAACTGTGATACTACTCTACAAATTTTAATAAAATTTGGTACACAGCCACTACACATTGGGGGCATATTTAAAAGTAAAATATTCTTTTCTTTCTTTCAGTGGCGTTCGAGCGAGGATTTAAATTAAATATTTTTTAAAGAAAATCATGGTACGCCACTGCTTTTTTGAAACAAAATTATTTTTATAATTTTCATTTACTTTTAAGCAAATTTGATATCATGTTATTCTTTTGTCCGACGAATAGTTTTTACTTAATAAAATATGAAGCATTTCTCGGCATGTTCATATATTGTCAAAATTGATAAAAATGCCTTTATTGGTGTTTTGGTAAAAGTGGCAAGGTTTATTTAAAAAAACACAAGTACCTGCATTTTAAATCTCTAATTTAATCTCTCCAAATCTCTCTTATCCAACTTTTACAATTCTGTTATAAGAACTTCCTGCCAACATCTTTGGTATATTCGTGAACCACTTAAGAGACTGGTTGTAGATCCCGCTCACTAGTTGCATAGAGGTTTAGGTCATTACAATTTTTTAAGATTTCACACCCTGTATCTCAAAAGTGTACGGACAGTCAGATCATAAGTTTATTTGAACTTTCTTCGTAAAATCATCACACACATTCACCCTGCTTTTCATTAAAAAAAAATACAAATATTAAGCTTTAATTTTTGAAACACCCTGTATATATTGTTTTTCAAAAATTACTTGGATTTAAAAAATGTTAACGTTTGTTCTAAGCTAATCGATAAATGCCCTAAAATAACCCGAATTACAAATTATTACTTCCATGCAATAATCCCCGTCTGGTAAGAAGAGTCATTCAGAAGAAAAATTGTATCTACTCCACTTGAATTGACTTTTTTCTAAAAAAGTCAAAACCGTCCCGAGATAAATGTCCGTAGTTTCTAAAAACAGAAGAGAAACAATTAAAGTCTTAAAACACAGAATATGAGTGCACACAGAAACTTTGGGAATTGATATTTTACCAAAATACAATTTAATTACATTTGCGACGCTATACTGATCCGTTAATACTCTTTTTAGAAATAAAATTCTAATACAGTTTTAAAAGGGTACTTTTATGTACACTTGAAATTATCTGAAAAAATTAATCGCTGTGACAAGCTGTCAATACAGGGAGTACACAGATAAAAAAATCAATTTGTTGAAAAAAATTATAACATGAAAATGGAGCAGATATACAAAAATCTGAGAAACTTGTTTTTTTAAAATGGTCTACTAAATAACACTATATAATTAAAAACAAAAACTTTTTTTTTTGTAGAATGTCGCTCTTGACAAAGTTGCCTATAAAAACAGGTACACCTCCATTACACCCTGTAGAATAAAACAAGAGAAAATTTACACAAATGGAAATGGCATATGTGCCAAAAAGTTATCCTACAAAACGGTAAAAGCCGCATTTTGCTCTGGGGGCTAAAGCCCTAGTAATATGAAGTCTTATTTTTAAATTTTTTAGTATATGTGACATGTGTCAAGGTAAGGTGAGTAAGAAAAGTAAGTATATTTTTTATGAGAAATAAATAATTCATATAAATATTAACACTGAAAGAAAAAAAGAAAATTAAAAAAGATGCATTTATTAATAATTATTAAGTTTGACATTTTTATTGTAGGTTTTAAATAATAGTACAAGTTTATTGAAGCAACAGTTTCCGATTCCCCGTTTTAATAAATTCTTCCAGAACGTCATTTAACATCAAGGATTTTGTAATGCCATTTTCAATGTTTGCAAGAGCTAAAGAACTAAATCGATCTTGACCCATAGTCGACCTTAACCAGTTTTTAATTCTTCTCATTGTTGAAAAGGACCGTTCACATGAAGCAGAGGAAATTGGCAACGTTAATGCAATTTGTACTAATCTGTATGCGTTTGGAAATGTGGCTTTCCTGACAGCAGACGTAATATCAGATATGGTAATATCTTCGCCTTGTAATTTCCCAATGCAGTTCTTGATCACAGTCATTTCAGCCTTTAAAACCTCCTTATCAATTAGAAAAGTATCTGTGTAAAGCTGAATAAATTCTAAACTGCCATTAAAATCCATCTGTAAAAATTGTGTACAGCTATAGCTAACTTTTGACTTTCATCCGAAAATCTTATTTTCATGTGGTTTATGGTATTATCCAATGAACGGTAATACACTGTAGTTAACCAAAACCTTTGAGCAGAATTTTCCATTGTTGATTGGGCTATTGTTTCTTTGAAATCGTCAACTGCAGGAGTCGATGCTTCAACCACATATTCTTTCAGACGTACATTTTCAGCTTTTTTCCGTTTTGAAGAACGTATATCAAGACCTATGTCATTTTTCTTGGCCAAGTAGACGAGGAAGGCAAGATATTCAAGTAGACTGTTAGGAGCTGTAAACATTTTGTTTAAAACTTTATTCAAAGTTTTAAAGACGTGTTAATAAAAAAATATTATATATATTTAATAGTTTTTGACATACCGATAGATGGCGTAATGGACAATAAACTACTACGTTTCTGCAATATCTTCGCTTTTTATCGTCTAAACCGTACCCATTAGACAAAAATAATTCGAGAGCGGTCTGCGGTAGGTGATCTCACTTAGCTTTGAAAGAAATATCTTCGGCTAGTGTAAAAATCTGCATCTCAAGTTGGACAGTGTTCCGAGAGATGGTACTGCATTGCATTGCAAGGGAAATTGCATGCAGTAAGGAGTTTTCCTATTTTAATTTTCAAATAAAATATCGCATCATTTTAGCTTTTAAAAAAAGTATATGC
This sequence comes from Listronotus bonariensis, assembly GCA_014170235.1. Classification (NCBI taxonomy): domain Eukaryota; kingdom Metazoa; phylum Arthropoda; class Insecta; order Coleoptera; family Curculionidae; genus Listronotus; species Listronotus bonariensis. The sequence continues at coordinate 82,873 of JACEGR010001960.1, read as the reverse complement.
GACAATTTTCGTCAATAAGACGTCAGCTTGCTGCTTGGGAGTATCTGCATTTGCCCACTTTCGTGTCTTTTTGTTATCTTTTTGCCAATAACTTATTAATGATGGATGCCATCATCTTAAACGCATTTTTGCCAATAACAGTAATGACGGATGCCATCACTTTATCTGCAACACATGGCCTAATAACGGCCAATTGCCCACTTTCGCGTCTTTTTGATACCTTTTTGCCAATGCCTTGCCATTAAAGAGTGTTGGCAATGCCAGTAAATTAAATGTACAACATCTCTTACCTTCTGTATTTACACTTGCACCCGATGTGCTTTGAATATCAGCAACGCTGCTACACTAGGTGAGTCGTTAGCAGGTTGTCTTGGAGACTTACTAACTTTCGTAAAAGAACGGATATCACCACTGATTTTCTTCATATTAATTGGATTACGTGGATTTACAAGACTACAGCGAAATAAACAAAATTAAATTCAAGCAAGAGAACGGGAGAAAACAAAAGACAAACCTCCTCCCTCTAAAGCAACGTGTAGACTGCGGACCCTGCGGACTGCGAATAATCGCGGGTGCGGCGCAAGGTGTCATTAGCGCAACGCCTGCAACCCGATTTCGCCGATTCGGTTTAGGCATAGAGAGGGGTAAAATTTAAAGTCTGCACCGCAAATAATTTAACGCACAGACCTATAATAAATTTAATGGTACGATTTCTTGCAGAAACAAATAAAAAATGTGTATAAGTTATAAGCTTGTCTTTAATTTAATGTTCGTATGTGTGATAATGTCGGAATTATTTTTGGGGGCTAATTCAGTTTTAGGGGGCTTAGCTCCCCCAAGCCCCCCTAACTTCGCCCATAGAATTGATACTTAAAAGTTTATGTAGGTAGTAGGCAGGGCCGTGCCTACCGGGTGGTGCCAAGTGGTGCAAGGCACCACAGCGCAACGCTGCAGGGGCAGGAAAAATGTGAAATGAAAGGGCGGAAGCTTCGGAAAAAAGAGCGGCTGATAAATTAGTGACGATTTAATTGCAAATGGGCAAAATAATGGGGGAAAAAAGGAAATGAAAAATAAATAATAGGGGTAAGGACCTTTTTTTGGTTTCAAAAATTTCAATCCGATATAATAATATTTTTACCAGGGGCGGCAAATTATTTTTTGCACCACGGCGCCAGATACCCTAGGAACTGCCCTGGTAGTAGGCATTGAAACAAAACACTAATTCAAAGTATGAAAAATGCTTCGGCGAGTTAAAAAAACGTTACTTTTTTAACACTTTATGTAGTGTACTAGAATGGGGTACTTGAACTTCATGTTAACGAATAAAAAAACAGTATTTTTTAACGGTCGTGAAAAAGATAATTTTAATTATAATACGAGATTTTAATCTATACAGGGTATCTTTTAAAAGGCTGTACCATGTACTACATCCCATATAACATTTTTTGCCGGCGTTGTACATTTAATTTACTGGCATTGCCAACACTCTTTAATGGCAAGGCATTGGCAAAAAGGTATCAAAAAGACGCGAAAGTGGGCAATTGGCCGTTATTAGGCCACGCGTTGCAGATAATGTGATGGCATCCGTCGTTAATAAGTTATTGGCAAAAAATGCGTTTAAGATGATGGCATCCAAAGACACGAAAGTGGGCAAATGCAGATACTCCCAAGCAGCAAGCTGACGTCTTATTGACGAAAATTGTCGCATATACTTTTTTTTAAAAGCTAAAATGATGCGATATTTTATTTGAAAATTAAAATAGGAAAAAACTCCTTACTGCATGCAATTTCCTTGCAATGCAAAGTACCGTCTCTCGGAACACTGTCCAACTTGGAGATGCAGATTTTTACATTAGCCGAAGATATTTCTTTCAAAGCTAAGTGAGATCACCTACCGCAGACCGCTCTCGAATTATTTTGGTCTAATGGGTACGGTTTAGACGATAAAAAGCGAAGATATTGCAGAAACGTAGTAGTTTATTGTCCATTACGCCATCTATCGGTATGTCAAAAAAACTATTAAATATATATAATATTTTTTATTAACACGTCTTTAAAACTTTTAATAAGGTTTTAAACAAAATGTTTACAGCTCCTAACAGTCTACTTGAATATCTTGCCTTCTCGACTAGCCATCACCAATTAATCACACAACACACACTTATTAGGTAATGAATACATTTAATTATGTCTATTAAAAAACTCTTTTTTTTAAAAAGAAACTTAAAAGCTAGAAAACCACGTAGAAAACAAATGCACAAAGCGGTCACCTTCGGTCGAAATTAACGTAGCTAATTTTACCATCATTTTATTTTTATTCGCTCCAAAATACATGATAAACATTTTGTTTAACCTAATTTTTATTTGCATGATTTTTAACAATAAAATGTTACGAAAAGGCCATTTCCTTTAAATTATGTATTAAAACATAAAATAATGTTGTTTAGCTGCCATTATAAATAAAACAGATCAAAAAATTGCTTTAATGTTAGTTAAATACCAATGTTAATAATATGGTTTTAAAAAGTATGAATATGCGTTGAAGGTTTGCTTTCAAAAATCCAATATTTATTTGCCTGCAATCAAAAACGCGTGCTTTATTTAATCAGGATTGGTATGCCGCCATTTTTGTATGCTTGCCGGCAATTCGCCTGCATGTAAAATTTATTGGCAATTAAGTGTTTATTTAGGGTTGACTTTTTAATGCGTATAAGATGTTGGCATAATATTGCCACCAATTGCCAATGCTTTACCATCAATTCCAATATGAAAAATGTACATTGCCGGCAAATAGTGTTTGCTGGGATATTGCTTGGGTCAAAATACAACGACTTTACCATTTCAACTAAGGTATAAAATAATAAAAATCAAAATTAAGGTATTAATAGCTTTAATATAACAAAAATGTTATTCATTAAACAATAGTCCATAAGCGCCCAGAGCTAGGGCCATGTCGGCTTGTTCCCAAAAACGGTGATATCTAATTTGTGGCGGTGGTCCACCTTTTAAGAAAGCCTCCAATTGGTACCAATTAGGATCATTGCGGTACCACGATCTGATGTCCAAGAAAGTGGAAGATGCGTTTATTTTGTCGCCATTTGGATACACGCCCGTCCAGCCATTTTGTGGGATAAAGACCTAGAATGAGGAAATAAAATATTATGAGTTCTAAATTTATTCTACAGGACAGTATGCAAACGAGCAAACGACTAAACATCTCGAAAACCATTGGTGATACAAAAAAGTAAAAAGTTAAAAAAAATATACAGTTCGTGGGCCAGTATGAAAGCGGCGCTTTAACCCAGCCTGTCAATGTCAAATGCTTCGGGTGGCGGACTGGGCGAACGCGTTACTTTTTTTCGGACAAGTTTACCTCAATGTTTTACATGCAATTTGTAAACATTGTGTCAAAAATCGTAAGGGTTACAGTCACGTAACCCGCCTAGTCCAAAACCCAAACATGTGTTTGAGCCTAATGGTTTCACGACTGAAACCTTAACCACTTTTGACTAAATGTTTAAAAATTGTAGCGGTAGGCTTAACAGTGATTTTTTAATATCGGTGATCGCTGCTACTGCTATCTAAAAGTAGCTGTTACTGAAAACTGTGATATTATCACTCTTTTCGGGAACATGCAAAATTTTCATAAATAAAGTCATAGTTAACCTTGCTAAAATTGAATGAAGAAAAAATATATAATTTTTAAATACATTTCTGTCCAAACCACGAAGGCTAAAAGCCTAAATACTAACGTACCGTGGGTGTCTTAAGCGAGGTAAGAGGGAGTTTGTTGACACGGGACTTAAATACTTGAAGATTTGGGGAAGGAAAGACCTCCGCGGGCAGCAGGTTCCACAACCTAGAAACTCTAGGGATAAAAGAACGAACAAAGTGGGAAGTTCGGGGCCTGTCCAGTTGGACCGTATAGGGATGCATACGCGCGGAACCACGAGTTTCTCTGTTGGGAACCGTAAGTGAAGGAACTATACTGGACAATTCTTCAGAGCAGAAGCCATGGAAGTACCTATAAAAAGCGATAAATCCCCACAGCCCGACGATGTGCAAGAGAGGGAAGCCTTTCTGTAAGTGAAGGATCATTAATGAGACGAATAGCTCTTCTTTGAATAGAATCAAGAATGCTTAGGGTTGTGGGGGACGCCATGCCCCAGATATGAGAACAATATTCCAAGGGAGGTCGGATTTGGGACACATATAAAGTGTATAAATTAGAAGGGGAAAAATACTTTTTGGCTCGAAAGAGAAATCCAAGCTTTTTGAAGCTGCCGTGGCTATAGATACAATGTGTTTATGCCAGTTAAGGTTACTTTCAAATGTGACGCCCACAAGATTAAAGGTGTCTTTGCTCTGTAAAACTTGGCCGCTCATAAGTAGAGGATGAGTATTTGATGACTCTTTTCGCGACAAGGAACATGATTGTGTTTTGGATGCATTAAAATGGACGAGATTTTTAGCGCCCCAATCCAATATTAAATTAAGATCCTGCGAAAGAGATATCTGCATCGCTCTGCGTTTGTTTTCCAAGTCAGGTTTAGTAATGGGTTTAGGAACCTGAAAACTGGAGTGAAGGGTACTATCGTCGGCGAAACTATGAATGGAATTAGTTGTGGACGAGAGAAGGTCGTTGATGTGAAGAAGAAACAATGTTGGTGCCAGAACTGAGCCCTGAGGGACTCCAGCATTTACTTGGTGAAAGCATGAAGAATGGCCGTCCACAATAACTGATATACGACGATCAGATAGATAACTAGAGAGCCAAGTACAGAGTTTAGTTGAAAGACCATAGGAGGGAAGTTTATTAAGAAGTGCGGCATGCCAGACCTGGTCAAAAGCTTTGGATATATCAAGAGCAACGATCTGGGACTCACCTAGAAACTCAAGAGACTTATTCCAGCAGTGTGATACGAAGGAAAGAAGATCTGCTGTAGATCTTTTGTGGCGAAATCCATACTGCCTATCATGCAAAATTTTGTGTTTTTCTAAGTACTTAAGAATTTGTGAATTAATTAGTTTTTCCATTACTTTACAAAGAACTGAGAGAATTGAAATTGGTCTATAGTTAGATGGAAGAGATTTAGATCCTTTCTTGGGAATAGGTTGAACACGTGCAGCTTTCCAGCTTTCCGGAAAGATACCTGTGTCGTAAGAAATTCGAAAGAGCCGAGTTAAGATTGGTGCAAGTTCTGGAGCACATTTTTTTAAAACGATTGCTGGTATGCCATCCAGCCCAGACGATTTCTTGGTGTTAAGGGAAGAAAGGATACGCTTAATGTGTTTTACCTTAAAAATAATATCGGGCATTTTATGAGGAACTGGGGTAACCGCTGGAATTGGATGATTTACGGGAGGGTCAAGGGTTGAATTGGCAGCAAATTGTTTAGCAAATAATTCTGCCTTTCCTTTAGCGGTAGAAACAATTTCATCTTCCAAAGCTAGTGGCGGAAAAGAACTGGTACAAAAATTCCTACTTATGTTTTTCGCAAAGGACCAGAAAGATTTGCTGCCATTTGAGCAAGAAAGAACTTTGTTTTTAATACGATTGTCGAAGGAGTCTTTGGCTTCAGAAATTGTTTGATTATAGTAGTTTCTTGCTTCAATGCTGGCCTGTCGGTTTTTCTGGACTAGGATCCTGTAAAAACTTTTTGTGAGCATGAACTTTTAAAATTCTAGCTTTATCACAAGATTTGGAAAACCAGGGTTTATTATTGGATTGTTTGGGGTTCTTGATGGTGTGTGGAATATAGGTTTCAATGCCCAATTGAATTGATTCCGTCAGTTGATTGCAAATTTGAGAAGGATCACCAGAAGAAAAGCAGATGGAATTCCAGGGGTAAGTGGCGAAGAAGTCCCTCAGGCCATCCCAGTCGGCTGAGTTGTAGTGCCATACGGTGCGTGGTGGCATGTATTCATTTACCTCGGGATGTGCAGGGTAAGATATAGTAACTAAGCCATGATCTGAGCGACCTAGGGGAGCTGTGACAGAATGTTTGATAGAGTTCGGGGTTGGTAGTAAGAAAGAGATCAAGGGGATTTGAACTATGATTTGGGACTCTAGGAAAGTAGGTGGGTTCCATAATAAGGTTGGTAAGAGAGTTACTGACTGCGAAGATTTCGGCTGCTCTGCCTTGGGGTCAGTTTTGAAGAGCCCAGCCAATCCTTATTATGGACATTGAAGTCGCCAAGCACGATTATTTCAGCCGATGGAAACTGAGAAATTATGCTATCGATCTTTGTTGAAAGAAAGTCAAAGAATTCGACATAGGAATTATTAGTAGATGGGGACAGGTCACAAACAGCAAATAAATTTAGTTGGAAGACCTAAGGGAAAGTTTAAGCCAAAAGATATCGGGCCTACCCGATTCAAGATTGGAAACTCGAGCACAAGCCAGATATTTAAAGCTTTGATCATATTTTTTAGGCAAACCAATTTGCGATAGATTTATTACCAAATTAAAGTGATAAAAAAATTGTTTTTATTCGGTAAACAAGCCAATTCGCATCCTATTTTACTGACGTAAACATGCATAATCACCATAAACATAAACGAAAAGAGGTTAGAATCTCTGAATCGCAATCACAATCACCGTCCAGCGATCGCAGTCTCTCTCTCTCTCTATAGATATTTTTTCTTTGGTTTTGGTCCTTTCAGGTCCAATCCACCACTCTCCCCCCTTCCGGACTATGCTTTCCAGGGCTTCGTCGGCGGAAAATTCTGGATAATCGGAGCTCGTAGCTCCCAGAAATTCCAAAAAGAAAACAAACAATTCAACAATTGATGCAATGCATAAATTGTCGGCTGTCAAACCAAGATCTGCTACTGGTGTTACGTATAACCTTCACTTTCACTACTGACAGTTCCTATTGCACGCCCATCTATTTCCCGCCATTTGAGAAATACCTCGTGTTCACCACCAAACAGGATACCATCAGCTTATTGGAATCTTCGCTCACAGCGCTTAGATCCAGAAGAAAGATGCCGTCAATTTAGCGTGAATCTTTCCTTGATCCCCGATGGTAAATAACGTTCGTACGACACCTCTAGCCGCCACGCCGGGAAGAACTTTGTAGTCCTCTACGCACGTCCGCACTGTCCGGAGGTCAAACAAAGAGTCCAGCGATCGCAGTCGCCGTTTAATGTTGTGGTTAAGGGCAGCGCCACCTCTGCAAACTGCGAATATTAAAGAGTGATTTTTTCACTGCTATCGCCAGGCGCAAGTAGCAGCTACCAAAATGATTTGTTAGTAACCAGTGATTGGTAGCAGCGACTGCGATCGCAGTCACACCTCTAAAAATTGTATGTGACAGTGGCGGCTCGTGCATTAATGAACAGGGGAGGCTAAAGTCATAAAGACTATATAAACACATAAAAGGCCGGTATTTTTTTGGGGTACCGCACCTATTTAAAGCAAAATACGTAATATTTGCATAAATGCAAACAAAAATTGTGTGTTGCCGCATTTATGGTTAAATTTATGGGGAGGTTAAGCCTCCCTTGCCTTCTCTGACGAGCCGCCAGTGCATTGTGCTAAACTTGTTCGGAAAAAAAGTGACGCGAAGAAAAAAGGAAAAAAGTTGGTCGTCTCGTCAAAATGAAGCAACGCTCTCAAAAAATTAACTTGTTAGTAATAAATGGTAAAAATGGTCCAATGATCCCTAACTATTATTTTTTCTGTAAAGACAAACACACTTTAATATATTTTTTTCTGAATAATTTGTGGTCGTAGGAAAAATAGTGTAGGGTCCGCGCTTTAGTAAAGCTGCCACCGACGTTCTCATTTTCTGCGCAAGAATCTCCTTTATTCCCGTATTTAATATGTTATTTTTTTTTTAATTAAATCTTTAAAATGCTTACTTCCTAGGTAACGATACGAAGCCCTCGAAACCGCGATTGAAAGAGAGTTACAGAAGATTTCGCGTAGATAATGATGACGTCGGTTGCCTCTTTACTAAACGCGCGGACTTTACATTACTGTGTGAAAAATGACTTTTTACATTCTCACTCGTGTGAAATTAGTCAGTTTCTACACTTGGGATGTAATATTCTATTTAGATGCATTAAAATGGACAATCTTTTTGACGTCTTATAAATAAACAATCTGTATCGCTTTGCGTTTACTTTCCTAATCAGCCTTAGAAATTGGTTTAACGAACCTTGTTGTTTGTAGAAATACAAAGTTGTTTTTAAGTTAATATACATAAAAGATAATGTCCATAATTAATTTCTTATAAGTTAACTGAATAACATAAATAAATAAAAACCGGTGGTCATATGTAAGTTGATCTAAGTATACAGGGTGATTCAAAAATCGATCACGAAACTTAAGGGGTGATTCTACTTGACAAAATAAGGGTAGAGCTTCATATATAATTTTTTCAAAATGTCATTCGTTTTCGAGTTACAAGCCGTCAAAGTTCAATTTTTATTTTGGTTTTTCGCCATATTGCATTTATTTTTTAACCAATCCAGTTGATATTTGGCACACAAATCCAGCTTTGCAGATTCTAAAATTTTAAGACAAAAGTACTTTTTTAAATACCGCCAGAGAGCACTTTACCTAAAACTTAAAATTTATTTACATCATAACTTTTTATTTTGACAGATATCGCAAAGCTGGGGCGCCATTTATAGACAATCAAAAACTTAAAAATAAGGTACTCTTTATTAAAGTCGATAAACCTCACCGTTTAGGCACCAATAGACATCAAAGTTTTCATCAATTTCAATCAAATTACCTACATACATACAGGGTGTCCAGTAACTCAACTGACAAACTGGATTAAACAGATCTGTAATAAGAAATTATTGAACATTACAGGTCGTGTTAAATAATTAAAAAACTTTATTATTAAATATTTAACACACCGTAGTTCAAAAACTAAGACATTTAAGACATATGTTTATATGAAAGTTTTTCTTATTTTCTGTTGTAGAATCGCCCCGTAAAGTTTGTCGGTTGAGTTACTGGACACCCTGTATCTATGTAGGTAATTTGATTGAAATTGATGAAAACTTTGATGTCTATTGGTGCCTAAACGGTGAGGTTTATCGACTTTAATAAAGAGTACCTTATTTTTTAAGTTTTTGATTGTCTATAAAATCGCGCCCTCAGCTTTGCGATATCTGTCAAAATAAAAGTTATGATGTAAATAAATTTTAAGTTTTAGGTAAAAGTGCCCTCTGGTGGTATTTAAAAAAGTACTTTTGTCTTAAAATTTTAGAATCTGCAAAGCTCGATTTGTGTGCTAAATATCAACTGGATTGATGGAAAAATAGAGTCCAATGTGGCAAAGGCTCAAAGATAAAAATTGAACTTTGACGGCTTGTAACTCGAGAAACCTGAATGACGATTACGAAAAATATATATGAAGCTCTGCCGCCCATTATTCTCAAGTTGAATCGCCCCACTGTCCGTGATCGATTTTTGAATCACCCTATATAATATAGTATAAGAGAATTCACATGCAATTAATTTTTACAAGTTAACTGAATAAATAAATAAATAAAAACGGTGGCCATATGGTGGTTGATCCAGGTTAATTATATACGGTATTGACCAAAGGGTTAGTTTTTGGTCTATCCATTACCTTGGTGTTAACGTTAATGAAAAGCATCCAAGGAAGTCTGCACTCCCAGTCCCATTTCATCCTTGTGTACCGTCCATATGGCGTCCAGCAATTGTTTTGCAACCTGTTTAGCGTGAAATCACCTGATTTGGCAGCATAGTAGGTTAGAGCTCTAGCAATGGAACTTGCTATTCCGAAAAACTAAAATATAAATAATTTTTCATATAATAATAATAGAGTCATTAGTTCTACATTGTGTTTACAAATAAATCCAAAAACTTCATATGAAGATATTTCCTAAATATCTTAGGTTTTGAACTACAGGGGTTATTAAATATTTTAAAAATATTATTGATTTTTTATAAATAACTTATACAACCACTCAGATATTTTTAAAGAATTTGGGAGACGTACCCTTTGCACCAGAAGACTTTTTTGGCATACAAAAAAAATAATATTTTTAGCAGTGTCGTCCATGAAGGGTTTAAGGTAAATATTTTTGAGAATAAAACGGTAAGCCACTGCATTTTTCTAAAGTAAAAATCCCTCTTAAATCCCCAATTAGTTTAGAAACAAATTTGACTTTTTTTGTTTGATGTACGGTTTTCGCGTAAATAAATAGAAATCATTTTTGACATGGTCAGTTTGTATGACTAATATGAAATTCTACATTAAAAATTAACCTTCGTTAGTTTATTCTTTAATTAGATAGGAATTTGACCATGCCGAGAAATGGTTTCTATTTATTTACGCGATAACCGTACATCAAACAAAAAAGCCAAAGACCAAATATGTTCTAAACTAAACGGGGATTTAAAAAATATTTTTATTTTTAAAAAAATGCAGTAGCGTACCATCTTTTCTCAAAAAATATTTACCTTATGGACGACTACTGGTAAAAGTTGTTATTTTTTCTTGTATGACAAAAAAATGTCTTCTGTGGTGCAATGGTGTGTGCTTCAAATGAAGCTTCATTTCTAATTTCGACTTTCTCTTCTCTTGGTCATTGTTGTAAATGGGATGGAGTGAGACATACGTTTCAGAGACATTACCATTTTCAAAAAAGTAGTTAACAAAATGAAGCTACAACCCGTTCACATGCCTAATTAGTATAAAAATGTGGTTATAAAATATTAATAATTTATTATATGAAGGATAAATCCAAATGGAAACTATTTTAAAGCTTTATATTGCTAACTCACTTGTACACGTAAGTTTATAATCATTATTACGTTATAAATCAATATAAATAACTTTGTCTCCATATTGTAGTCTTGAAAAAGAAATAAACTATTTCTGAAACCTTGGTGATTCAAAAGAGTTTTTCTAAGCCCAAATACACCTATAAACAATCTCAGTTCAATTATTGGCTCCCCTAATAAAATAAATAAATAATTATTTTAAAAAAAAATTCTACTGAAGTTTATTGGAAGAAGCATGCAAATCTACATCCATGGTAAAAACTTTAGATTTTTCGGTTAACCCGTTTGCTAGTTAGATGCTAATATATTTTTAAAAATTGTTACATTATTATCGCCTCATATTTATGAACAACAATAAAAATACCAGTTAGCGTGACATTACGTTGTCATTTTGAAATTTAGTGTTTAGCTATAATCAGGAAATTTTGTACCAAATGGATAGGCTGCTCGGCACATAATACCCTTGCTGTTCGGGAATATTTACACAATGTTTTTAATGGAAATGTTATTGGCCTACATCACACCATAAATTGGCCAGCCAGGTCTCCTGATATTTCGCCAAATGACTTCTTCCTCTGGGGCCATTTAAAAGCATGATATACAAGGATAAAAATTACTCTAATCTAGATGAGTTAAAAAATGCTATTTCTGCAGAATGCAATAAAATTTTAATTTACCAGTTAGCCAATGTAAGAAGACAATTTTATGAACGTCTGGGTTATTGTCTAGCAGTCAATGGAGAAATATTTGAAAATTTTCTTAAATCTTAAGTTTATTTCAACATATTAATTATTGTAATAATATTAATAATTCATTGAGGCATGTAAATATTATAAATGTCATAAGTTCTTGAAATTTGTTACTCTAGTTTAGTTTCACTTAACATAATTCGTTTGTATAAATACAACTTTAATCTTTTCACTGTACGATTTTTTGATAATAATAAAGCACTAAATTTCAAAATAACAACGTTATGTCATGGTATTTTTATTGTTGTTCATAAATATGAGGCGATAATAATGTAGTAACATTTTTTAAAAATAATTTAGCATCTAACTAGCAAACGGGTTAACAGAAAAATCTAAGGTTTTTACCATGGACGTAGATTTGCATGCTCTTCAATAAACTTCAATAGAATTTTCTCTAAAACAATTAGGAGAGCCAATAATTGACCCCATTAAAATTTCATAGGATTTCCTAAGTCCCGCCCGGCGATGCATCACTCGGTATATGTATGTAGATAGGAAAACAACAACATTTTTTGTAATTTTGCTTATTTTTTATGATACAGCTTTCATTCTTATTCTTTCTGATGATCACAGGTAATATTGACATTGCTATAATTATTTGTACAACTCATTACCTGTCTACATTATGGTTCATTAGGTGTGGAAAGTGTGGAAAATCCTATACAATCGCTATTATTATTTTTTTTTGACAATATTCTGTGATATTGTTTTATATATCTATATATTTAATTTAAAACTATGTGAAAAAGTTACCGATTGGCCAGATTGCGTGATCGTTGCTTGGGTGTTGGTGGGTAGACTTCCAGCCCATTTGATCATGACAGGTACACTGTATGACGTATCACTGACCGTCATATGCCCATAAATATATGCAAACCACTTTTCTAGTATAGATTTGGCGTTCCAATCTCCTATTAAAATTAAAAAAATGTTTTATTCGCTTTTCGTTTTGTCATTAAGAAAAAAATGTTAAAAGTAGTATTTTTACCTGTTAGATAATAGTACTGGGCAAGACGGTCAACTGTCCAAGTTTCCATTCCGAACCAATCACTGGTACCATCGTCATTACCAGGTTCATTTTCATAAAACATGCCATGGAAGGTATAGGACTTAAAAAAAAAAAAAAAAAAACAAAAATATACTTAAATTGTATTTTATTTTTACCGTTTTTGTCATTAAAAAAATTAAAACCTTATACAGGGTGATTCAAAAATCGATCACGAAACTTAAGAGGGTGATTCTACTTGACAAAATAAGGGTAGAGCTTCATATAAATTTTTTCTAAATGTCATTCGTTTTCGAGTTGCAAGCCGTCAAAGTTCAAGTTTTTATTTTTGAATTACTTGCTTACCGAAAAACCGATTTTTACTAATATTTAAAATCCTAGACCAAGGCCGCTTTCAGATCGGGCGACTTTTTTGCAGTCGAAGTTGACCGCAAAAAGTCGATCGTTTGTGGTTGTCATTTAACAACCACGCGAAAAAGCGATTCCTTTTTCATGCGGCAGCGTTGATTGCGAACCGAGCTTCTGTCGCTGATTGTCGCCGATCCCGTCGACTGACTATACGTTAGTTAGGCCAGTCGAAGTTGACTACAAAAATATCGGCGTCTTGTCGCCAATTTCGACTACAACTGTAGTTGTAACTAACGTGTAGTCAGTCGACGGGATCGGCGACAATCAGCGGCAGAAGTTCGGTTGCAGTCGAAAAACGCCCGTATGAAAAGGAATCGCTTTTTCCATGGTTGTTAAATGACAACTGCAAGTAGCGACAATCAACCACAAACGATCGACTTTTTGCGGTCAACTTCGACTGCAAAAAGTCGCCCGTCTGAAAGCGGCCTTACAACCACAGTTGTAGTCGAATTGGCGACAAGACGCCGATACTTTTTGTAGTCAACTTCGACTGCAAAAAGTCGCCCGTCTGAAAGGGCGTAAATCGCCTGCGTTTATCATTCTAGTAACAATTCACATTGATTGTTTGCTACAGTAGTTTTGGCATGTTTTCTGAAAGACTGATGCCTGGCGAAATGAGAAATGTAAATTTACCACCTAATTTTTAAGGGTCATTTACGTCTAAACCTTTAAATTGCGATGAAAATCACAAGCACCTTTTTTAAAGGCCTGGCATCAGTCTTTCAGAAAAAATGCCAGAAACTACTGTAGCTGTCAACACTAAAAAATTATGTTTAAAAAAACTAAAAAACACGCTTTTATATGCAACCGAACTAAAAATTAAAAAATAATTTTTCATTAAAAAAAATATTTTCACTTCATAGTAAAAAGCGTGGGGTGCTTAATATATTAAATGTTATAATTATTATATTTGCCAATATCTATGATGGAAAAGTTATGAAAAAATAGTAAAATGCACCCACGCTTTTTACTATGAAGTGAAAATATTTTTTTAATGAAAAATTATTTTTTAATTTTTAGTTCGGTTGCATATAAAAGCGTGTTTTTGGTTTTTAAACTATTAATTATTTTTCATTTTTAGTTCGTTATATTGCACAAAATTCTTAATATAACAGTAAATTAGAACATACTAATTAATTAAGCAGCAAAAGAAAATAACCAGCCCCTATGAAATGACAATGGTAGCAAATTTTAAAATTTGCAAAGATTGCAACTCACTAAAAAATTTCTTCTTCATTAAGTAGCAAAGTTTCAAATTTTGCCAACAGATGGCACTCAGGAAATGTTTGGACCGTTGTCAACACTTTGCAATCCACTAAAAAATTTCTTCCTCATTTAATAGCAAAGTTTGAAATTTTTCCAACAGATGGCATCCTAGGTGTTGTTTTTATAATATAATGGAATTTTTTTCCTGGCGATTAAAAAAGATAAAGGGATACTGTTTGCAGATTATTGCATTGTCATGGGTCCTTAATACGTGTGCAAAGTTTCAAAGAAATCGAATAGCTGGAAGTTGGTTAAAATTAGGCTCAAAGATTCCGTTACATAGGCAGCCAGATGGATAGATTGATAGATAGATAGATAGTTACAACCCAAGTTAATAAAAGCGTGTTAAAAAAGCGATAAATCCCTGAGAGAAGAAAGCCTTTCCATAAGTGAAGGATCATTAATCAGGCGAACAGCTCTTCTTTGAATGGAATCAAAATTCTAAGAGTTCTGGGGGACGCCATGCCTCAGATATAAGAACAATATTTCAAAGGGGTCGGATTTGAGACACATGCAAAGTGTCATATTCCTGCAAGCATTGAGCCTGGCACGTAAATATCAATATTTCTGTAAGATTGTTAGAAAGTTATATAAAATATTTTATTAGAGTTTATATTAATGCCTTTTTAAATATTTTTGGACCAGAACTTAAAATTTATTTATTTACTCATTTATTCTAAATTCCCAAAATAAAAATAAGTCGGCAAACAAATACTTTTTGACTGTATTACTAAAAAAGAAGTTTCTTTTTTACCTTACGCCGTCGGCTGGTGGATTTTCGTATCTATTTAACCAAGAGTTTGTTACGCATCCGCCGAAGAGTCCAGGAATTTGAGGAGTTTGTATCCACTTTGATAAAATTCCAGGAATCTGTCTCTGCAGAGAGTTCTGCCAATCTGAAACTGCATGGTTAGCACCTCCTTTTGAGTCTTACAAAATATGTCATAGAAATATTAATAACATTTTATGGGACCAATTTCATAAATAATAATAATTCATTTATATTTTGCCACCCACTTTTAATTATAACAGCAAGAAGGATAAAAGAACGCTCTATATAAAATTATCGTGCACTTTTCACTCCGTCATTTTTTTAAGCGTAAAAAAGAAACGAATGAACACTAAGAACTCAAGAAAAATAAAAAGGAATAAACTTTTTTAAATGGAACACCCTGTGTATTATCTTACCATTAAAGAGGTCTCTTAGTAAGCTTTACGAAATACTTTACCCTTAGTATATCTATCTTTAATAGTTTTCGAAATATTTTTTTTTATCTTTGGACAATCCACGAAGGCTGAAAGCCTAAATACTAACGTACCGTGGGTGTCTTAAGCAGGGTAAGAGGAAGTTTGTTAACACGGGACTTAAAAACTTGAAGATTTGGGGGGAAGGAAAGACCTCCGCTGGCAGTAGGTTCCACAGTCTAGAAACTCTAGGGATAAAAGAACGAACGAAATGGGAAGTTCGGGGCCTGTCCAATTGGACCGTATAGGGATGCATACGTGCGGCACCACGAGTTTCTCTGTTGGGAGCTGCAAGAGGAGGGACTATACTGGATAATTCGTCGGAGCAGAAGCCGTAAAAGTATCTATAGAAGAGCGATAGATCTCCCACAGCTCGACGATGGGCAAGAGAAGGAAGTCTTTGAGTAAGTAAAGGATCATTAATAAGACGAACAGCCCTTCTTTGAATGGCATCAAGAATGCTGAGGGTTGTAGGGGATGCCATTCCCCAGACATGAGAACAATATTCCAGAGAGGGTCGAATTTGGGACACATACAAAGTGTATAAATTGGAAGGGAAAAATACTTTTGGCTCGGAAAAGAAATCCAAGCTTTTTGACGCCGCGGTGGCTATAGATACAATGTGTTTATGCCAGTTAAGGTTATTTTCAAATGTGACGCCCACAAGGTTAAATGTGTCCCCGCTCTGCAAAACCTGGCCACTCATAAGCAAAGGGTGAGTGTTTGATGATTTTTTCGCGACAAGGAACATGATTGTGTTTTGGATGCATTAAATTGAACGAGATTTTTGGCGCCCCAATCCAATATCAAATTGAGATCCTGTGAAAGAGATATCTGCATCGCCCTGCGTTTGCCTTCCAAGTCGGGTTGAGAGATTGGCTTGGGAACCTGAAAAAGTGGAGTGAAGGGTACTATCGTCAGCATAACTATGAATGGGATTGGTTGTGGAAGAAAGAAGGTCGTTGATGTGAAGAAGAAACAAAGTTGGTGCTAGTACTGAACCCTGAGGCACTCCAGCATTAATTTCGTGAAAGCTTGAAGAGTGGCCATCAACAATGACTGATATACGTCGATTAGAAAGATAACTGGAGAGCCAAGAGCAGAGTTTAGTTGGAAGACCATAGGAGGGAAGTTTATTAAGAAGTGCGTCATGCCAGACTTGGTCGAAAGCTTTAGATATATCAAGAGCAACGATCTGGGGACTCAGCTAGAAACTCAAGAGACTTGTTCTAGTTGTGTGAAACAAAGGAAAGAAGATCTGCTGTAGATCTCTTGTGACGAATGTGACCATTTAAATCTGAAAAATAGTAGATATAATTTTCATTATAGCTACCTACGGCACTAAGCTGAAACTGTAGATGTAATGAAAATTATATTCAGATTTAATTTCCCATATTTCCGAAACTCTTAAACATAGATGTATCAAATGTGGTATTTAAAAAAAAAATGAAAAGATCTTTTTAATGTTGACTTATTATTCAGTGTCCCATTTAAAAATAGTAGGAATATTGAATTGAGTCCTAATAGATTACATGCTAAATATAATTAATTTAGTGTTTTAAACAAAATATAGGTATTAATTTTTTTTTGGATATTTTAGACAACATATAGGTATAATTTTAAATACTATAGTTGCCCTAAAAGCAATAATGTGTCTGCAAAACTTATCAGGAACTTTTCTGCCTTATACAAATTTATTGGTAAGGATTTAAATGATATTTTCTACCCCGCTTTATGCATTTTTGCGAACAGGCCAATCGATAGCAACTTTTAAAGTTAACTAAACATTTATTATTTAGAAATACTTGCAATACTTAAAATGAATTGAAAGCATGTGTGTTTAGTTATAAATATAAAGCTAATAATATAGCGTATTACATAAGATGCGCTTTAATAATAACAAACGCTTAAATTAGGTTTTCCACTATATTTACTCTAAAACCGCCTTAGGTAATAACTTTCAGAGTATCTATATAAATAATATTTTTTGGTGAACTTACCTGGATATTTATGCGCATTAGTTGATATAGTCCTTAGGATGTGCTTAGGGTAAATAATTGTTTTGGTGAACTATACACACTATTGATATAAAATAAAACCAATTTTTTAAAAACACATGAATTAGAACTTACCTTAAACTTGGTTCATTAACCAAAGCATACGCGGCAACTGGGTTTTGGTATCCAATATGGCTTTTCCGAACTTCCAGTTTTCCACGCATATCCATTTTGGGTGTCCAAGGTACCACCCCAAGCGATGTACCATGAGAGTAAATAATGAGCACTTTCTTTACCTTTTCCAGCAGGGCATACTGACCCACCGATACAGTTGCCTACCTAAAGTTAATAAATATATTTTTTTCGTAACGGAAAAATATGTAACATTTTATCTCTGATGTAGACAGGTACTAAAAATTTGACTTTTGATGAAATTATTTATTTCACCAAGAAAAAAGAGCATATTTTTTTTCTGGATTTACGTACAGGCAACTAAAGGTAGATATTTAATTTAGGAACATTTTATTATAGAAGAACACATTTTTTTATATGAAAAATAAAATCAGACATTTTGTACCTTTATATTATTAAAAATAACTATTACAACCACACTAATTCCAAATTTTTAATTAAAATAAAAGGTTACCATAGTAACTCAGGTCTAATTGTTGTCTGACATACAACGGACGACTAGTTTAAAACTTCAAATTTCACATAATTAATTTTATACCTTTAATATATTTTACCTAATAATGTGTGTTTCAGCGTTTTTCCGTCACAGAAAAATAGTGTATTGTAAAAGGAAAAATTTTAGGTTTTACCTCTTGGTTTATTGTCAATCAACACAACCTTGAGCTAAAATATAGTACTTTTTTCCTTGTATTATAAATAACTACCCATATAACATTCTTTACTGGCCATGTACATTTAATTTACTGGCATTGCCAACACTCTTCAATGGCAAGGCATTGGCAAAAAGGTATCAAAAAACACGAAAGTGGGCAATTGGCCGTTATTGGGCCACGTGTTGCAGATAATGTGATGGCATCCGTTATTAATAAGTTATGATGGAAAAATGCGTTTAGGATGATGGCATCCATCATCAATAAGTTATGATGAAAAACGTGCTTAGATAATGGCATTTATCATAAAATAAGTATTGTAAGTTTCATAAGTTGAATGTCCCAAAAGTTAAATAACAAATTTAGAATTTTGTAATCGAAAAAAATGAGAAAAAGGCAGGAAAACTTATCATTAAAAAAATTACATAATATTAGCTTTTTATACCGTAACAATAAACCATAAAAATTAAAGTTATGTAATGAAAATAAAAGATATTTAAGTCAAAAGAAAACACTCTTAAAATAGAAGTATTCATGGGACACTCACACTCAATTTTCAGATACAAAACATAGGGAGAAATATTTTAAAAGGAGTTAAATGTAAACAAACTATTAAATACATATAATGTTTTTATTAACAACGTCTTTTAAAACTTTTAATAAGGCAACTCCCCAATATCGTATATATATTTTTTTAAAAGTAACTTACACGAACCCACAAAGGGTTTAAGCAAAAAGTTTGCAGCTCTAACAGTCTACTTGAATAACTCGCACTTAAATAACTCGCCTCTGACCATCACCAATTAATCACACACACCAATTTGGTGCAATAACAAACTTAATTATGTCTATTAAAATTATTTCTTTCTTTAAAATAGAAACTGAAAAGCTAGAAAACCATCAAAAAATCATAACAAAGCAGATCGTAAAACAAAAGCAATTTTGTCATCTGTAAACTCGTCAAATCTGTATTTCGGCTAAGCGGAAAATTTGAATTTGTCACCTTCGGTCGAAATTAACCTAGCTAATTTTACCATACTTATTTTATTCTTCAATATACATAATAAACTTGACTTACTTTTTATTTGCATGATTTGTAACAATAAAATGTTATGAAAAGGCCATTTCCTTTAAATTATGTAAAAAACATAAAATAATGTTGTTTACCTGCCATTATTTAAATAAAACAGATCAAAAAAATGCTCTACTGTTAGTTACAATGTACCAATGTTAGTAATATGGTTTGAAAAGTATGAATATGCGTTGGGAAGGTTTGCCTTCAAAAATCCAATATTTATTTGCCTGCAACACAAAAGGCATGCTTTATATAATCAGGGTAGGATTGCAGTGATGCCGTCAGGCTTGTGCTTTTCAAGTATGCTTGCCGGCAACTCGCCCGCCTTGTAAAATTTATTGGCAATTGAGTGTTTATTTAGGGGTTAACTTTAAATGCGTATTAGATGTTGGCATAATATTGCCACCAATTGCCAATGCTTTACCATCAATGCCACAATATGAAAATGTATAACAAGCCGGCAACAATAAGTGTGTCATGTTAAAAGTAGTTTATTTTTAAACCAATACAAAGAGTTAATAAATAGAGAAGAAGGAAATAAAATACCTGTTTAAAATAGGTACTCATATAAAGAATATCTTAAATGATTCCATTTTACGTCTTTAGATATGTTGTCTCCTCAATTTGGTAGGTTTTGCCTTTGGCAGCCCATCGAGAAGCCCAGAATGCTCCTGAATTGCCTCGTGCGTCAGCGTCAATACGGTAAGTAGCTGGTGTAGTTCCAGCCGGTACGTTTCCATTCCACTAAATTAAATACAACTGTAATTAAACTGTAGAATATTGCGAAATCAATCTCCTGTATATGCTATAAAAATTTTAATACCTAATATTTATTTAATATTTCAGAGCTTGTAATGAAACACATCCTAAAAGTAAACATATAACCTTAAACACGTCAAAAGCTAGACTTCGAACCGGCAAGCTAATAAATTTCTGAACGGCAAGGTCGCAAACGTGCTAAGTCACCAAAAACCACAGTTCACTTTGTATATAAACAGAAGCTGCCCAAAATGCAGAGAGAAGTTAAGAAAATCAAATAATTAAAATATTAGATAGAAGTAGGTAAAAGTGAAGTCAAGTATAAAGCTGTTTTAGTTATCCCCGTAAATGGCACCTCTAGTGCCGTACTCAAACAAAAAATATTAGGAATAACAAAAAATATTATTAAAATAAATTTATAATATACAGGGGTGACATTAAAAACTACACTGTAAATAAAAGGCATGTCGATGGGCAAGAGCAGATCGTCCAGTAATAAGTGAGAAGTTTCCATCACACTAATTGAGTTTCGCAGATCGTCTTTAGCCAAAATACAAGGCGTTATAGTTTTTAAAAGTTGATTAAATTATTGCATTAGCCTTGACAGGTGCCACATACACCGACTTCAAATAAACTGGTGGTTAAGTGGTTAAATTATCCTTTTACAAACAAAATAGTGCCAATTAAAAATTCTTAATAAACTACATAAAACCTGCACACCTGTATCTGAACAGGAGTAAGCGATCGTGAATTATTTTATGTATCTCTATCGTAGGTACATTGTGTTTTTTCAATGTCGCACCTGTATATAGGGTGTCCGCCACCACGCAGTCATAGGGCACAGAAGTCCGCAGATACATTATATGTGTAAATTTTTAAGATTTCTTAATTTTATTAATTTCTTAAACCATTTGTATATACTTTTCTTTAATTTTCTTGGGAATAGGTTTATGGGTTTGTTTTAAATTAAACTCTTAGTGACGTTTCGCCTATCATAGCAGGCTTTTTCAAAAACTTTTTTATTTTTAAGTGGAACCTACAAAAAGAGTAGAGTTTGAAATAGCAAACACAATAAAAAACAATAAATACAATCATTTACAACACATAATTAAAACTCACAAATAGGTTTAAAACAAATAAAAACAATTAAAAATTATCTCACAATAATGATTTTATGGTACGCACCTCGAAATTCATGTTCACTGGTTGAAGATTTTAATGCTAGTGGAAATGATCTTATCTACAATGGAATTCTTATGCTTTTGTTGCTTTTTTATTTAATATTATGTGAAAAAAACATTCTTCAAATTATTTTCAATGTTGTAAAAAGGGTTTAGATTATGAAAATAGTTTTAGGTGTTATACAGTGTGGAATTTAATTAGAGATACGTTAAAATATTGACTAGCAAATTAAATTATAGTAGATTTGGCTTAATTTGTTAATGTCTTGCTTGTCATTGACTATATGTTCTTCCTTTTTATGTGAATCATTTCCTTTATGAGAAGTTTGTTGTAGTTTCTCTCTTGGGTTAAAATTTTTGTATTAGCGAAATCAAATTCGTGCTTCATACTTATTTCGTGTTTGTGCAGAGCGGTAGAGGCGTTTTTGTGTATTTATGTCCATTTAATCTGCTATCCAGGTATTGAGTTGTCATGCCTATGTATTTTTTGGACAATTTAAACAGGGTATAGAATAAACCACATTTGACTTTTTTTTATTAGGCACTTTGCTTTTAAGTTGGGTGAAGAGTGAAGATAACAGATTTTGGGCCTTGTGACACACAATAATATCATGTTTTTGAAGGATATACTTAATTTTTTCAGATAGTAGGGTGTCCAGTTTTCGTGTGTTTTCATATACCAGCTCCTTACTATAAAAGATAGAAAGATGGGGTTTGCGGCTTACTGTCCTATTTTTTTATGAAACTTTCATTGCCGCAAACAGAAATTTTCATAGCCCCCTTTGTTTCTGACATACAGGGCGATTTTGAAAATTTGTCATTTTGACAGTCCCTGTATCTCGATTATTTGGTAACTTTTCAATAAAGTGAAAATGGATTGTTATAGAGTTTTTACGTAGAATTCAGTGGCGTAGGTAGTTTTTTCTAAAAGTTTTGTTTTTGAGTTACAGCCCAAACTTATGTTTTTTAAATGGGACACCCTATATATTATTTTTTTATCTTATTCCCCCTTTTACAGGCTTTTCAAAATATATAATAGTCCATATTTATTTTTTTTAAATGGAAAATTTTAACATTTTTGTAAAATTTATCATTTTCCGATGGTCAATCACGGATAGCCATGACAAAAACAAAATTCTGTAAATGCGCCATTATGGATTGTTATTGTTGTCAAATAGTACTGTTATTTGTTTGATTTGGATTTTTGTTATGTGGAAGTTTACTTTATTATTTTTGTGAAAAATTGTTTAACATGGCAGAAAATAATAGATATGAGAATTATGAAAAACACGATATGTATGTTTGTTTTATCCAAGCTAATGAAGACGCCAACGCAGCCTCGGAGCTTTATTTTAATCGGTAAGGTTTAACAGTATATTATATGCCTATAGGTTAAGAAGTAGCCTTCTCAACAATGATATATTATAGGATGTTTTTATTATAATGTGAGCATATCGGATGATTTGAATAGATTTTGACATTGGTAATATTCAGCATTAACAAAAAAATTGATATGTAACATTAATATTCATAACAAATATAAAAATCTTAATCATTATCTATCTATCTAGCTTGTTGTTACATATCTAATTATTTCGTAGGTATCCAGAAAGACATCAACCCGATAAAAGAATATTTCATAATATCAAAGCCAATCTCATTGAACACGGATCTTTTAAAAAACCCAGGCCTAATTTTTTACAACAAGGAAAACAGGGAAGAAAATGAAATAAATGTTTTGGCTTCTGTCGCGGTACAACCATCCATATCATGCAGAAAAATATATGACGAAGTTGGGGTTAAAAAATCAAAAACTCAGTTAGTACTAAAGAAACATAAGTTTAGACCATACAAATACCATCTTGTCCAGCATTTGCATCCCGGTGATGCAGAACGTAGAGTAGTTTTTGCAATTGGTACCTACAAATGTTGCAGGAAAATGCAAATTTTGAAAGAAAGGTGGTGTGGTCAGACGAGGCTTATTTTACTAGTTCTGGTATTCTAAACCGAAACAATTCAAGGTACTGGTCCCAAACGAACCAATATGTAACATTTCCTCGAGAACGTCAAGGTCGGTTTGGATTTAGCGTGTCATGCTTTATTTTGGTCCTAAAATTAAGTATTTTATCTATGAAGGAACGCTAACCGGAAATAGACATCTAGAAATAATGCAAGATACACTAATGGAAATATTAGAGGATGTTCCTTTGGCCGATCTAAATAATATTTATTACCAGCAAGATGGCGCTCCAAGTCACAATGCTCAAATAGTGAGAGAATATTTAGACACAACATTTCCAGATAAATGGATTGGTACGAATGGACCAGTCAGGTGGCCCCAAGATCCCCAGATCTTTCTGTTTTGAATTTTTTTATGGGGATATATGAAAAATCAAATATATATGAGGCAATACCACAATATTGATCAACTTCGAGAAGCTACACATCAAGCGTTTAGGCTTTTGCAGGGTAGGCCTATTACTTTATTAAATGGATTGCGAAAAATTGAAAAAAGTATGTCAAAAATGTTTGGAACACAACGGAGCCCAATTCAGAGCAATTTTTGTAATTAAACTAAATAAAAATAAATTAATATGTTATTTTCTTTTAATGTTGCTTAGTTATTATGTATTAATATAGAGTTGTTATAATAAAAATGATGTTGTTAATTTTGTTTTGATTTGCGGGCATAGCCTTCTATACGAAAAATGATAAATTTTACAAAAATGTAAAAATTTTCCTTTTTTAAAAAATAAATATGGACTATTATATATTTTTGAAAAGCGTGTAAAAGAGCGAAAAAGATAAAAAAATAATATATAGGTTGTCCCATTTAAAAAACATAAGTTTGGGTCCGTAACTCAAAAACAAAACTTTTTAGAAAAAACTACCTACGCCAATGAATTCTACGTAAAAAACTCTATAACAATCCATTTTCACTTTATTGAAAAGTTGCAAATAATCGAGATACAGGGGACCGTCAAAAATGACAAATTTTCAAAATCGCCCTGTATGTCAGAAACAAAGGGGCTATGAAAATTTCGTTTGCGGCAATGTAAGTTTCATAAAAAATAGGACAGTAAGCCGCAAACCCCATCTTTCTATCTTTTATAGTAAGGGAGCTGGTATATGAAAACACACGAAAACCATATTTTTTGGATTATTTTGGTTTATCAGGTCTTTTTGAGTTGTTTTATTATAGAATTTGAAGATACGTTGTTTGATAATTTTATTAATTTGTGCATATATAAAGTTGTTTTGTAGTAGTATTTTTTTAACCCTGCTCAAAGTTTCTGGGCGAAATTCTGGTGATGTCAACGCCAAGGCCCTATCAGTCAAACCTATAATTACACTATTTTTTTGAGACATTGGGTGATGTGAATTGTAATTTAAGTAGCGACCCGACCAAGTATCTTTTGTGTACCATTTTGTTTTAAGAGCCTCATCGTTATTATTTCTGATTAATGTTAAGTCAAGGAAATTAATTTTATTGTCTTTTTCGATCTCTGACGTGAATTGGAGTTTTGGATGAAAATTATTAAAACAACTTAAAATATCATCAATTTGGTTTTCGGGCACGGCAGTAAGACAATCGTCAACATACCTCTTAAAAAAATTATAGGGATGTTGGTATTCTTTAAGACTTTTTCCTCCAAGTATTCCATAACAAGTTGTGCTACTGTCGAGGAAATAGGTGAACCCATTGCGCATCCATCCAATTGTTGATAAAATATATCTTTAAATTGAAAGTAGTTATCGGTTAGTGTTAAGTTTAAGGCTTCTATAAAAAGATCTTGATTTAGTTTTGTGAAATTTTTTAAAAGGTCCCATTTTTCTTTTATTATTTTGCTTAAAGGTCGATTGGTATATTAGTGTATAGAGAGACTACGTCAAGTGACAATAGTTTGTAATTATTGGGTATTTTGACTGTATTGATGAAGTCCTTAAAACCAAAAGAGTCTTTTATGTAATAATTATTTTTGCAAGTTATATTGGATAAACAATTGCTTAAATACTTTGATAATTTATAATAGGGTGACTGAATGCAAGATACGATGGGTCTTAGGGGGATACCAGGTTTATGCAGTTTTGGTAGCCCGTAAATTTTAGGTGCAACAGCATTGTGTATCATGAGTTTTTTGCTTCCGTTTCAGGCATGAGGTTTTTAGTAACTATTTTTTTTAACAAGTTGTTATTTTTAGTTTGATATACTTTGGTAGGATCGCTACGTAATTTTTGTAGGTCTGGGTATCAGAGAGTAAGCTGTCTATTTTGGCATTGTAGTCAGTTGTATTCATAACAACAGTTTTATTACTTTTTATCTGGTTTCAAAATAGTAATGTCAGGATTATCCAAAATAGACAGCTTACTCTCTGATACCCAGACCTACAAAAAATTACGTAGCGATCCTACAAAGTATATCAAACTAAAGAAATAACAACTTGTTAAAAAAAATAGTTACTAAAACCTCATGCCTGAAACGGAAGCAAAAAAACTCATGGTACACAATGCTGTTGCACCTAAAATTTACAGACTGCAAAACTGCACCAAACCTGGTATCCCCTAAGACCCATCGTATCTTGCATTCAGTCACCCTATTATAAATTATCAAAGTATTTAAGCAATTGTTTATTCAATATAACTTGCAAAATAATTATTACATAAAAGACTCTTTTGGTTTAAGGACTTCATATCAATACAGTCCAAAATACCCAATAATTATAAACTATTGTCACTTGACGTGATCTCTCTGTACACTAATATACCAATCGACCCCATGCCCAAGCTTAAAATAATACAAAAAAGAAAAATGGGACCTTACTAAAAAATTTCACAAAACTAAATCCAAGATCTTTTTTCATAGAAGCCTTAAACTTAACACTAACTGATAACTACTTTCAATTTAAAGATATATTTTATCAACAATTGGATGGATGCGCAATGGGTTCACCTATTTCCTCGACAGTAGCACAACTTGTTATGGAATACTTGGAGGAAAAAGTCTTAAGAATTACCAACATCTCCTATAATTTTTTTTAAGAGGTATGTTGACGGTTGTCTTACTGCCGTGCTTGAAAACCAGAGGAAATTGATGATATTTTTAAGTTGTTTTAATAATTTTCATCAAAACTCCAATTCACGTCAGAGATCGAAAAAGACAATAAAATTTATTTCCTTGACTTAACATTAATCGAGATAGTAACGATGAGGCTCTTAAAACAAAATGGTACACAAAAGATCGCTTGGTCGGGTCACTATCGCTTAAATTACAATTCACATCACCCAATGTCTCAAAAAAATAGTGTAATTATAGGTTTGACTGATAGGGCCTTGGCGTTGACTGTCACCAGAATTTCGCTCACAGAAACTTTTGAGCAGGGTTAAAAAATGCCACTACAAAACAGCTTTTATATATGCACAAATTAATAAAATTATCAAAAATAATCCAAAAAAATATGTAGCTATACCATATACACAAGTACTATCTGAAAAAGTTAAGCATATCCTTCAAAAGAAACATGATATTATTGTGTGTCCACCAAGGCCCAAAATCTGTTATCTTCACTCTTCACCCAACTTAAAAGCAAAGTGCCTAATAAAAAAAAAAGTCAAATGTGGTTTATTCTATACCCTGTTTAAATTGTCCAAAAAATACATAGGCATGACAACTCAATACCTGGATAGCAGATTAAATGGACATAAATGACACAAAAAACGCCTCTACCGCTCTGCACAAACACAGGAAATAAGTATGAAGCAAGAATTTGATTTCGCTAATACAAAAATTTTAACCCAAGAGAGAAACTACAACAAACTCCTCCTTAAAGGAAATGATTCACATAAAGAGGAAGAACATATAGGTCAATGACAAGCAAGACATTAACAAATTAAGCCAAATCTACTATAATTTAAATTTGCTAGTCAATATTTTAACGTATCTCTAATTAAATTCCACACTGTATAACACCTAAAACTATTTTCATAATCTAAACCCTTTTTACAACATTGAAAATAATTTGAAGAATGTTTTTTCACATAATATTAAATAAAAAAGCAACAAAGCATAAGAATTCCATTGTAGATAAGATCATTTCCACTAGCATTAAAATCTTCAACCAGTGAACATGAATTTCGAGGTGCGTACCATAAAATCATTATTGTGAGATAATTTTTAATTGTTTTTATTTGTTTTAAACCTATTTGTGAGTTTTAATTATGTGTTGTAAATGATTGTATTTATTGTTTTTTTATTGTGTTTGCTATTTCAAACTCTACTCTTTTTGTAGGTTCCACTTAAAAATAAAAAGTTTTTGAAAAAAGCCTGCTATGATAGGCAGAAACGTCACTAAGAGTTTAATTTAAAACAAACCCACAACACGTTGTCTGGCACAGTTTCTCGACCACTCTCGATACATTTTGAAGAACTTTTCGCGCAAACAGCGATGGTTTCGATAACAAAATATTCGTTTTAACTCCTTACCATTCTGGTTTATTGGCGGAAACTTTATGTTTTAAATCAGCCCCAGAGAAAATGTCTGGTCTTTGAAAGATCTGGTGTAATCTTCTTCTGACCCGAATGGTACCGACCTAACAGGAAATCAGTCTCATTTGAAGGATTGTCGCAAAATATCCATGCTTATTCTTGCCATTAATGCTTGTTTAGCATACTCCTGTTGAAGGCAAATGATGATCGGTTTCATTTTTGAGGAGCTGTGAAAAATAATGCCCTGAGCTGCAGCGATGCGGCGACAACTGTACTGTCTGTTCGACTCTCAAAAATAAGGTCCCGACCAGCTCTGAACGAGAGTCAACTTTACCATCTGTGCGCGGGACAATAATAATGAGACCGCTGATAATTTCGCGTCAGATCTCTTGAGCCCAGCTGGCGGCACCGTTTACTTACATCTCCGTTTAAATATATGCCCATCGCTCATAAACATACGCCAGCCAATACCTGATCGGTACGAGTTACTTATCAGAACCGTCTGTCATCTTGTCCCGACTTTCTGAATAATTGCGATCTAGATGGGTGAAAATTTTTTCAACATTCCTTCGAGTACTTCGTCAGATAAATTTGTAACAGCAGCATGTTTAACAACAGATTTTTAGACTGGGGCGATAATCACTTTCTAATCCTCTGTTCATGTATTGCAGGCAGTCGCTCCACTTGACTTCCAGTCTAAAAACGGATCCTCCGGTCCTTCCATTTGCCGAACCAGCCCGTAATGGTCTCGTTGCCGCGTTCGTCATGGACGTCGAAAACACTTGAACGGTTATAATGGAATTATATTCAATAGTTCGACACAAAATGCGATGTTTCGTTAATAACGCGGGCATTTTGACACGTCAAATTTTATTTATTTCTTTTTATTAATTATTTTGTTGTGATGATATTATGTAAAAGGCAAAAATTAAATTCATTACATTTTATGTAGGTAATTCATTATCTTTCTAAATTTTAACGCGTCTTAGGGACCTAGTGCCATAGTAACACTTTTCCGGACATGGGTTTCCATACTCAAATATTTTCTACTGTTGCCCTAAATAACCCCTTGAAGTTTGATCCCATAGTTCTGAAACACCCTGTATATACTACCATATACTGTCTATAAAGAATTAGACTGAAAAAAAGGTGTGGCAATAGTATGTTAAGCTTTGAGAAACAACGAAAAGTATAATAGCTTACCTTAAATCCATTTGGACCACCATATGTGAATTTATCACAAGTTGGAAAAGTGATGCCCCTGCCAAACGCTACCAGGTCCACCGAGAACAAACGATGGGCCTGATCCACTGGGACCTAGTTCACATTGTCCCTAAAAATATCCGGTATTTTCGTATTAGGTACTTGGTATTTGCAGGGTTAAGGTTTGACCACACATAACTGCCACGAGCTCGCAGCGTAGCTCATTCTGCGTCTTGCTTGTGAAAATGTAGGAGAAGGAGGAGCACGAGGGGGCAATTTAATAATAAACTTACAATTTTCCAATAACGTAATAACAAAGTTTCGAAAATATTTTTTAGTAGTAATAAGGAAACATAAAAGCTGTATTTTCTTTGCTTAATCCAAAGAAAGCACACAAATTTTACACAGTCAGTGGAGTACCGTTATTTTGTTAGAAATATTTTTTCAGTTGCCTCTCGAGACGCCACTGGACTTATAAAATGTAATTAAGGTAATTATAAATTACCCCCTTAATGCTATTAATAATAATAAATTAAAACAAAATTAGGTAACGGACAGCTAGAATATATAAAAAAATAGATTTTTTTTGGAAATTTTAACACACTGTATCTTAAATGTTAAGATGTTCAGGACACATGGCCATAGGAAATTTCTTTCGCTTAAATATTAGCATGTCTTTAAGAAACACCCTGTATAATCAGGGTCACAAACAAAAATTAAAGTGTGCTAGAAAGCAAATTCAGGAACTTAAAAATGCATTTAAAAAATCGCGGTACTCGATTTGTTTAATATGGTGTTATTTACTAGTCGCAAATGAAATGAAATGAAATGAAATAAGAAATGAAATGAAATGAAATGAAACTCTACCTGAACATTTCCAAATCCAAAATTGTCATCCACATCTAACAGCCAGTGCATAATGTAAAGTTTATCATCTCCGTAGGAGGACTTTAATTCGTTGTAGATAGGATCAACTCCTACTGTTATACCAGCGGCTCCTACTGGGCTTTGAGGATTATATCTATAAAAAATATTATTATATTAACAATATAAATTGGTTCTGCTGCAGAAAATGTACAGGGGTAACAACTAGGGCTCTATTTGTACAGTCATAAGTATTTAAAAAAATTATAGTCATTTTATGTATCCCAGTATCCGTATATCTTAAAAGATTAAAAAGATACAGGGTGCGTTATTTAAAAACTTATAATGGCTTCACTTTCGTAGCTACTGGCAAATATCAAAAATATTTGTTTTTAAAAAAAAAGGTTTTCGTTGGTCAAATTAAATACACACCCTTAAATTTTAGAAAAACATACTTTATTATTTTTAAAGAGTACCAAAAAATATCCAAACAAATTGAAATAAAATTCATTAAAAATTATTAATTAATTAGGAATAATACGTCCTGTAGAGGTAACCAGCCCTCATAAATAGTCCTGGTTGGTTCTGGTTAGTTTTCTTTCTAAATTTGAGTCAAAAAATGTAATAGCAACTGGTCTTTTTTGTCTGAATGTAGAAGACAATGATTCAGTAGTAAAAGAAGAATTTCGGACTTCCATTATCTTTATTAATTTATTCACACAACGTTTCGGGCAGTACTATCTCTGTCCGACCTCAAGTGTAAACTAAAACTAAGATTGTATCTACCAGGTACCATGCCAATGTGGGGGTCGTACAATGGAGAAACAAAGCGCCGTTTAAATGTAAGACTGGCAGAGCACAAACAACACACACAGAGGGGGAAACATCGAAATCAGGGATCGCTGACCATGTTTGGTCTCAACAACACAATATCAAGTGGTCAGAAGCACGGGTTGTTCACAGGGAACCACATTGGAGAAAGCGCAAATTTAAGGAAGCCGTCTTTATTGAAAACAATAATGATGTTTTTAGCAATCCAAGTGTGGACATACCAAACATTTGGAAACCACTATTAAAGCGTACTAATGCCGGCGCCTTAGGTGAGCAACCCCACGCTTGACCGAACCCAACTCCATCACGGGTGAATGATCTTCCCCAGTGTATATAAACTCAGTAGCTTTAGGAATTAGGTTTAGTTTACACTTGAGAACGGACAGAGATAGTACTGCCCGAAACGTTGTTGACAATGGAAGTCCGAACAAAAACAAAACTAACCAGGTTTTCTTATGCGGGGGAGAGATTAGCTCTACAGGGAATATTATTTTAATTTATTAATAATTTTGAATAAAGTTGATATTAATTTAATTGAATATTTTCTGATACTCTTTATGAATAATAAAGTTAGATTTTTCTAAAATTTAAGGGTAGTATTTGATTTTATCCCAACTTTTTATGACAAAACCAAGTTATTTCGGAATTCAAGAAACTAGTTGCTTTTATTGAAAGAAAAACGATGGTTATGAGGCAAAAAATTCAAAATTTTAAAAAAGAAGAAATCATAAAGTTTTTACTTAGCGCGCCTGATCAAAGTTACTTAGCAATGAAAGTAATAGCCATTATGGGAGTGGCTGGGGCATGCCGGACAGACGAAATATACAGAATGAAGCTAAGTGATGTAGAATAAGAAATGACGTGGCTATAGTAAAAATAGTGGAGTCTAAAAAATAAAGTTAAAAGAAAACTTTGTAGCAACCAACGATGAAGGCTTTTCGTCAGATTTCTACAGGAATATATTAAACTGAGACCAAGGAATGCTCTAGATGAGCGCTTATTGTATCGTTATAAAAGAGGTAAATGTGTTATTCAAGTGATTGGAAAGCACACTAGCTCAAATGTACCCAAAGAAATTGCGAAGTTTTCGAAGCTTCGAAGACATCAGCAGATACACTGGCCGTTCTTTAGAAGAACGTCAACTACGTTCCTTGCCAATGCTTCGATGTCGATATTCTTGGACCCAAACAGGCATGGGGATGTTGAAGTCTTCTTCTGTGCGGAGGGATATAATATTGCCGTGAATCCTATAGCAATAAGGTGGAAATTTCAAAGAAGATTCTTTTACACGACCCGCCAATATTTCTCTTAATGAAGTAACAGTGAAAATATGAATATTAACGTAGTTAAAGGTGATAACGATACCTCCAACAACAAATTTAAAAACTGTTAATTCAAGTATTATCTTTGCTAATTGCTCAAATTGCACAATTACTTTAATGTCAATACCTAACCTAGTTTTTAAAATATTTTGTCATAAATTAGTTACTTTTTATAAATAAATCCTAATATTTCCCACAAGCATATTTTTCTTTTTTTTACTCTTACTTTTTGTCCAGGCGCTGAAAATATTACTTTCGTAGCTTAGCAACGCTTAGCAACCAGGTAACACGAAGGTTCTCTTTCGTTATCATTCGCGTTGCTAGGACCACAAAGTTTTCTTATTTATACAGTAGTAATAATGAACTACTCAAATAAAGAAAATTCACTATTATAATGGTTCCACTAGGAAATAGTTATTGAAGAGTAGCGGACATGTTTGCAGCCTATTTGCCAATAGCATAAAGTAACATACCTACGGATAAGAGAAACCATGGCATGCTAAAAATTGTACCGCTTTTGCGGGCAGGCTTGGCGGCAGTATTTTTGTCATTTTTCCAGTTTACACTTTAAATTCGTCGGTCGTGAAGCCCGCCCTCGTAACATCAGCGGTGGGGAGACACGTGTTTCTTTACTTCTGAAATGACTAACTGGCGGCATTTCAACGAGAAACGAATAAAATTATATTGGGAGTTTTCGCATGACCTGTCCTTAATCGGCTATTCCATGATAACTTTATACTCTTACTCTAGCGCCAATAGGCCAATACCAAGTAAATCGTCAATAGAACGGACTATAAAAATTTGAAACTACAGGCACAGTAACTGATAATTGCAAATGTGAAAAAATTGACGTGATCATTCGCCAAACGATTTTTTTCATGGGGACATTTAAAGACTAAGCTACCAATAAAAATATGAAAATTTAGTCTTAGCTAAGGAATGCTAGTTCCGCTGAATGTTAACATTATGAATATCGATGTACCAACTAGCCAACGTAAGAAAATGAGTTTTATAATCGTTTGGGTTATTGTCTGGCAGTTATTGGAGGAATATTTGAGCATTTGATTAAATCCTGATATTTTCTGTCACAACTGATTTCTAAATGTGGTGGTAAATTTGTTTAATTGTTCTATAACTGCAGCATGTGTTTGAATTGCCCTTGATTGAAGATTCATTTTTTTAACAATAATTCGTAACATCCTGTATATTATCCCATCCTGTTGGATAACCTCTAGCCTTAAGCTTTTAAGATTTATTTCAAAATTACTCTGTATATTTTACTTATCTGCGTTGTATTGAGTTTGAGGAATCATATAGTTTTCCATGACTCTCCATGCGTTGTTGAAGGGTTCGAAGTCACCAGCAATGGCGCCGTACATTGCATGAAGCCAGACATTAGAAGCGATAAAACAAAAATGGGTTAGGTGCGTGATGCAATCAATAAATATTTAGTGATATCTAAACATTTGCAATAGTACTAAGTTTATTTATTAAACTGTTAAGAACGAAGATTTTTTTAATGTAAAAGTTCTCTCGTTCGACAGCTGTCCAGTTTCGTATTTAGAGGTCCGAACAGAGACAACAATGAGACGAGTAACTGGTCCTAACAATTTGTCCATTGTATTTATCTCTTTCTGGTTCCAACAAATATGTCTTTCTTCTTCATCATGGCAGCCTATCGAAGATGGAGCAATCATCGCTTTGCCCTGGTTGCCAAGTTGTTACTTTCTGCATGTAAACTTTAATGTCCTTTTTTGGCTCACATCTAATTAAGAGAAAGAAAATATACCATGAATCGAATATTTTTAACTTGAAAACGTTGCCGCAGGCAGTCACGCCCGAAATGTTATTCGATATTTGTGTTTGATATTTTTCAATGGCCGATTTGTTTGGACGGTTTGTTTACATTTTCTGTGATTTATTTTTACCTTTAATTGACTTTGAATATTGACTTTTATTAGTGATCACAGTGTATATATTAAATTTGTGCTTTTCAACCGATAATTTAAGGTAATATTGACATGGTTATCTGTATGTGGAAGAGCCTCTGAAGTATGGTCTTGAATGGTGGGGTACAAGACTATCCAGCGGCCCCGAGAAAGCTCAGATGGGGAAATTGGCATGAAGTTGCAGTAACCTGATGTGGAAGAAGAAAATGGAATGAAAGGCAGACAATGGTAACGTGGAGAAGTACGGGACAAATGGCCAATGGAACGCACCATCAAGGACATGGACAGGCAAGCCAGGTGGACGCAATTTTTTATAAAGGCTAGTATAAGAAGAATGTGGAATATTAGGTTAATTTCTAAGTATAAATATAAAAAAAATTGATTTTCTTTTATGTAAGAGATATTTTTTTGTTTTTAAACTATCCAATAAATTTAAAAAGAGCAAAAGATAAAATAGAAAAAATCACCTAATTAATAGTACATGTAAAACATAGTTAATTATTTTCTTTCCCACTGGTATATTAAATAAATCATTGAATTACCTTTTTAATGGTTCAACGTTTTGCTGACGAGACAAGGCCAAGTTCACTTTTATTGTTACAGGACAGGTCAGTTTTAAATAACACAAACTTTTTTGCTTATTTAGCTGTTTGTGTAGTACATAAATATCTAGTAAACTTAAAGATTAATAAAAAAAATATACAATTTATGAGTAACAATAATTAGGTCATTTTTTGTCTAAAAAATAATCTTACCGTTAAAACTATATTTATTTAAAGTACCTACTTAAAGAAAAGCTTAAAAAGGTTTTTAACAATTAAGCTAAAATCTTATTTGAACTAATTATTTCAGCAAAAACATCTCTAGAACTTTTTAAATAATTATTTTAGATAATTTATCCGGAAGAATTTTTAAAATTTCAAAAAAAGAGTCATAATGTTAAATATAACCTAAATGAATTATTTTTTAGAAAAAAAAACTATTTTTACATTTTTTCGTGCATTTTTTTGAAAAAAAATTAATTGGAAAAAACAAAAAATTTAATAAAACGTTAAGATTATTTACGATAAATATAATTTATATAATAAGTAACATAATGTTAGGTTTTAAATATTTGTAAGCTATATGGAACTATCGTTTTTCGATAATATTGCTAATTTTTTTAAAGGGTTTAAAGTAAATTTGGCTCATTTCTAATAGCGTTGTGGGTCCAACGCTTTCAGGGAAGGGGCATATGTGAACACCTAGTACAAAAAAGTATACATTTTGGGAATTTTAAAAATATACATTTTTGGGAAATTTAAATATAATTGGGTTACTTAACATTGGGAAATTTGGTACATAAAACAATACGTGAAGTGTCAAGGTTTAAAAAGTAGAAATCAAACAATTTTCTAGGTTACTCTTATAATAATAAAACAAAAACATTAAACAAGCAGAGTTGCCTAGAAATGCAAAACAAATACTGAAAAATTTAATATTTAAAGAGAACAAAATTCTTAAGACGGGGATTGGAGATTGATTGTTTATTAGATAAGAAAGAGTTAGTAAAGTCAAGTAAAGAGTGTTGAAGTTAAAGCTTCCGTACGGCTATCCCTAGGATATGCCCGTACTAAATTTATACCTAACATTAAGAGGGCAAAAATAGCACAGCTATATAATTTGAATTTGGCGGGCAAACGATAAGAGGTCGACTCCCGCGCCATCTGCGTTTACCTTCCCATGAAGACAGACAAGGAAGGCCCAGCACGACTATCTCTCTCTCGGATAATTTTTTGCATTTAGTTGCTCGTCTCATTCTCGTCTCTGGTCCGAATTCATTGTAACATGGATATCTTGCCGCGCTCTGGGACAGTGCTGGTCAGAAAGTTGGTAAGTACCCTCTCCTAGCATCGCGCCTGCATCCCACACGGTAGAAATTATTCCCCTGCCAAGCGACGCGGGGACTTAACACACACAGCAATTTTAGGCGTTCTATCAATAATTATAACCGCAGAAATAATTGGTGACAACTTTTGACGTGTAATACATGAATTCAAACGTCAACGCAACGCGATGAAGTAAATACCGTTGTATTATTGGTTAATCGCCGCAAAATTCATGACGCAAAGTTGTGTTGTTTAAGCAGGGGAATAACTTCCCGTCGTTGCCATCCAACTTATTTGACAAGTTTGATAAGTGTAAAACCAGCTTTACAAAATCTTACCTCACAGCTTCAGAATCCGGTCTCATGCCCGTGATCCACAGTCTCCACCAACATATTCTCAACACTGTGGTATGGAATACCTTCCTTCGAATAGTATCCATGATTAGGATCCACTATGTTATAATACAGTTCCAAAAAACGGTCTGTATAT
Organism: Listronotus bonariensis; assembly: GCA_014170235.1. Classification (NCBI taxonomy): domain Eukaryota; kingdom Metazoa; phylum Arthropoda; class Insecta; order Coleoptera; family Curculionidae; genus Listronotus; species Listronotus bonariensis. Next base: position 46,551 of record JACEGR010001960.1, on the reverse strand, counting down.
TTCCCAGCTTTTGAACATGCTAGGAATGTGACCAAAATAACTGATATGACTAGCTTCATTGTAAAACCTACTTTGGAAAGGGATTTTGGTTAGTTTTGAGTTAATATAAATTCTATAATATACAGGGTGGCCACCATATTCGACACGGTCTGTAGCTGGATAACCATGGGGTTTTAAAAAAAGTAAATACTGAAACATATACAGGTCGGATAAGACCACAGTATAAAAATTATTTTAGTCTATACAGGAGTGTCTCAAAAAGTGTGACGTATCAAAGATATATTTTTTAAATGGAACACCCTATATTTTATGACGGTTTTAGATTCTACTTATAAAAATAACTTAAGTTTGTTTATAGTACTAAGTGTCTAATTTTATTCGTTTTTGTGATATTTGATTTTTTTTCAAAATGCAGGGGTGCAATTAAATTAATTTTATTTTAACAATATAAACTCCTTAAACTTTAAAATTTGTTACAAGATTAGGAAAAGTCTGCCTTATCATACGTAGGTCATATCGAGATCATAGATTATACAGGGTGATCAAAAATAATTTCAATTTTTAGAAAGTCAAATAGCAATATCTCTCTTATTTTAAATGGAACACCTGTATTTTTACGTCACATGATGACAAACCAAATGCTCTTTCAAATGGTGTATAGGTTGCCTATACCTATCTTTTATACTTTTTAAGTAATTCCGTTTTAACATATTTTTATTCCAAATGTCTATTTAAATGTAAGTAGGCTGTGATATATAGCTATGCCTATTTACTAAGCCGTTATTGCAAAATGTAAATTTGTTGGAAAAAAAGCACAAAATTAAAGAGATTTTGTATTATCTGCCACTATTTTTAAAATTCACAGAAAAAAATCATTAGTTGCTTATAATGCTACTTCCAATAACACTTATTTCAGCTGAATGTGGTAATGATAAAACTTGTGTTTTTAAACAATCCTAATAACGCCTCTGGTCAGTTATGACGACATTCTGTGACCTATAACTCGTTTCTTCCATTATCCATAATCACTGTGTCAAATTTTTTAAAGCAACTATTAAGGTTATCAGATGGTTTCTCCTGGAATATTTTTCAGGATTAACTCTAGACTAAAGTAAACCATTTTTTCACATCCTACCAGTATTATATCATCTTGTTGTTGTAGAAGAAGGGTTTTTATTTAAAATCATTGAAATTTCTTTTAAACTGACTAAAACACTAGTAATCAATAAATGGTCGTTGTTATTTTCTTAAGAAAATATTAATGGCTGCTATGTCACAGCCAACTTTAATTTAAATAAACATTTGGACTAAAAATTTGTAAAAACAGATTTTACTAAAAAAGCACAAAAGATAGGTATAGGCAACCTATACACCATTTGAAAGAGTATTTATTTGTCATCATGTGACGTAAAAAAATACAGGGTGTTCCATTTAAAATAAGAGAGATATGGCTATTTGATTTTCTGAAAAATTGAAATTATTTTTGATCACCCTCTGTACAATATTTGATCTTGATTTGACCTACGTATGATATGGCAGACTTTTTCTAATCTTGTTAACACATTTTAAAGTTTAAAGGTGTTAAAAGTGTTAAAGTAAAGTCAATTTAATTTTACCTCTGCATTTTTCAAAAAATCTAAATATCACAAACGCAATAAGATTGACACTAGTAATGTATAAACAACTGAGTTATTTTTAAGGTAGAATCTAAAACCGTCATAAAATATAGGGTGTTCCATTTAAAAAAATATAACTTTGATACGTCACACTTTTTTGAGACACCCTGTATAGACTAAAATAATTTTATACTGTGAGTCTTATCCGAACCTGTATATGTTCCAGTATTTACTTTTTTAAAACCCCATGGTTATCCAGCTACACAAAAAAGAAGGGGAAAATATAGTGAAAATGAGCTTAGTTCAAATACCAAATTTGATGATGGATATCTTGAAACTAAACGTTTCCAAGTTTCAGACTGCGTGATCAGGGCCCCAAAAATCCCCCGTATACCAAATTTGGTCAAAGTCGGAGTTGCGGCAGGCTTCTAGATAATTACGAAACATAAAATTCTCAGGTTGGCAAAACTCAAACAAGACTCTCTTTTTGAACTAACAATATTAACGAAAATACTCCGGACAAGCACAAAAACTAAACAAAAACAATCGGCATGATTTCTGTAAAAGAAGTTAAAAAATTTCAACTTTTTTCAACATGGCTGCATGATAGCCCAATGAAATTTTGATATTGTAGTCACTTGATTTGGGACTATAAAAAAAAGGCTTTTTTTAAATATTTAACACACCGTAGTTCAAAAAACTAAGACGTTTAGGACATATATGTTTATATAAAGTTTTTTTTCTTATTTACTGTTGTAGAATCGCCCCGTAAAAAGCTTTGTCGGTTGAGTTACTGGACACCCTGTATGTATGTAGGTAATTTGATTGAAATTGATGAAAACTTGATGTCTATTGGTGCCCAAACGGTGGGGGCTTTACCGCCCTCGGCGGTATTTAAAAAAGCACTTTGTCATAAAATTTTTAGAATCTGCAAAGCTTATAGATTTGTGTACCAAATATCAGCTAAATTGGTTAAAAAATAAATGCAATATTGTGAAAAAACAAAATAAAAATTGAACCTTGATCTGAGCTTGTAACCTCGAAAAACGAATGACATTTTGGAAAAAAAAATTATATGAAGCTCTACCCTTATTTTGTCAAGTAAAATCACTCGCTTAAGTTTCGTGATCGCTTTTTAAATCACCCTGTATACACGAACTTTTCTATGCACATGTAGCAAGTAAAATATTTAATCTTAAAGATGCAAGCTTAATTTTCAAATCGTGTTAAGTACTTTTAGACTAAAAATTATGGCAATTTTTTTTTGCTTTAAAGTTCATATAGGTAACTTAAAAATTGATTTTTGCACTTACATTTGTGAACTAGACCATCGATCTATGTAAATTTATATCAAAAATATTTATCAAAATCACAACGACACTTTCAAAACCCCAAATAAAAAAATATTTTTGACAAACTTACGCCTCTGAAGACATTTACAAATAATATTCAATATTATTGCACAGTTAAAGTAAAAATATATGAACCACTTCAATCATAAGTATTTTATTTACTTTACCCATTTACTTTGATAAATAATTGGCACCTTAACAAATTATTAGGATTTTGTTTAATTTTTAATTTTAATTAATATAAATAAATCTAAATAACTCAGTGAATTCTAGATAATAAAATATAAAGATTTATTTATCAAAAAATATTGTTTGGAGGTAGAAATCATTAAATCTTGTTTCAAAGGTTAAAAAGCTGTACCGGTACAGTCAATTGACCTCTTAAAACTTAATAATTTTTTTTTATCTTTGGACAATCCACGAAGGCTAAAAGCCTAAATACTAATGTACCGTGGGTGTCTTAAACAAGGTAAGAGGAAGTTTTTTTAACACAGGACTTAAAAACTTGAAGATTTGGGGGGAAGGAAAGACCTCCGCTGGCAGTAGGTTCCACAGTCTAGAAACTCTAGGGATAAAAGAGCGAGGGAAATTTTTGTATTATTAATTTTGAAAAAAACAGATATTTTTTATAAAAGTTTCTCAAAATCTCAAAGGCAACCATCAGATATTAAATTGTTTTAGTCAACTACGATGCTAATATCGAAAACTGTGATAAAAAAAGAAAGTTAAGAATTTGAGATAACCTCTAATTAAGGTGAGTTTGTTTATTTACAACATTGTTTTTCCTTGGTAAACTTGAAAATTTAAGTTTGAACATTAGTGCAACACATTGAGGAATTATAATTTTTTTAGGACTATTCTAAATAAACTTTAAACTAAATTTTTACTATTTTCACGGAAGAAAATTTTAAAAATATTTTTCATGTTAATCATCATAGGCTGCGTATATGAATGAAATGTCCCTTACATGTACAGTTAAAACATTAAAAAAAAGATTTTTAATGGTAACTTATAGGCTTGCTTAAAAGCCTGCATACGTTTACCTTCACTTTCCTTGAAAATACTGGCAACGATAAAACATGTCGTGTACACAAATTTTAAGCGTAGGCCAAAGTCGATTGATGAGATAAGGTCACGACATTCACCATATTGGCTAGCGCGGCTGTGACGTCAAGTCGGACCATTTTCGGCCATGTTTGATTTTAGGCAGATCAGTGGCGTAGAATTAAGGAGAAAACAAAAAGAACTGTATGTTATAAACAAAATTTATTGGATTATTTTAATAGGCATAACCTAAAACAAAAACATAAATGTGGTTTAAATATTAAAAATTATCCAAGCGACGACAGGACGATGAGGTACCTGGCAGAGCAAAACATTTTTCATGGTTCCGTAAGTCAAAAACCATTTTAAAAACTTTGTATACAAGGTATCCGCTAATGAATGGTACACAGAAAAACCACAGATTCCTTATGCCAAAATATTAAGATTTAAACAAACATACCTAATATCCAAAAGTTTATAATAAGGAAGATACGGGGGTGTCATAGTAAAAAGAAAAAGTAAATTTATTTCGATAATTGTTCCCCCATTTTAAATATCTTAATAAAAGGGTATCTCGGGGTTTTTAAACATTAGCTTTTCAGATCGAATATTATTTTTGTGTGTAGACTAGAGGGCGATGGGTACACTATTTAAAATTCTCTAAAACTACCCAATTTTTTGTTACTACTCTGTATGTATGTAAACTAGTAAGCTTCTCTATGCTTTCTGCACAAAAAACGTATACTTAGTAAGATTCGGTCTTGACAACCGTTTTTAAGGTATTCACGTTTTAGTTGTTCACTGCACCCGAAAGTATGTACCTTCAATAACATCGTATTAGCTATAATTACAACTGCTCAGATATAAATAGCTGATAGCTAAAACTCCTGGATACAGAGTTTTATTAACATGTTTAAAACATATCAAAAATTATCGAAATGCATGAATAAAAAATATTTATATCTCTTTAACACCCCGTATCTTCCTTATCATTAATTATGGATATAGGTATGTTTGTTTAAATCCTAAATGGGTATTTTCGCATAAGAAATCTGTGGTTTTTCTGTGTACCATTAATTAGCGACGACTCATCAGTATCATATGTATATAAAAACACGAATGACTGAAAACTATTCGACTAAACACTATCAAAATCTCTAAAATAAAACGAGTCCGAACCAATAATATGTGAAGTCTCTAAACTAAACAAAAACATTAACAACTGGAAATTCTTGCAAAATATACAACCAAAATGAAAATGGTAAATTTCCACTGTTTTTACCAAACAAAGCTTCTCAAGGCACGACTCTGTCATCAGCTGATAATGCTACCAACTTTGAACAGAACTGCCAACCGAAATCGTAATTCTCACACCCTCACGTCCCTGACAAAAGCTATCCCCGGTCTTGCTTATGTCTAAACCCCTTCTCATAAAGAAACTCTGGCGTAGGCCAGCGTTTCTATCATCAATTACAGGCGTTCAACCAATTATAACCGCAGCAATATTTGGTGACACCTTTGACGTATAATACACGAATTAAACGTCAACACGACGCATTGGTAAATACCGTTTTAGAATTGGTTCTTCGCCTAAAATAGATGTATGAGTGCTTACTGAAACGTTGGCCTAGTCTTGCCATGCCATTTGAAGCCGGTCTAATGTACAGACTGTCCACGGATGGGGTTTACAAGCTTATTTAAATATTGATAGTAACAATTTCTAATTTATACACTTTGTATGTGTCCCAAATCCGACCTTCCTTGGAATATTGTTCCCATATCTGGGGCATTGCGTCCCCCACAACCCTAAGCATTCTTGATTCTATTCAAAGAAGAGCTATTCGTCTCATTAATGATCCTTCACTTACAGAAAGGCTTCCCTCTCTTGCCCATCGTCGGGCTGTGGGGGATTTATCGCTTTTAATAGGTACTTCCATGGCTTCTGCTCTGAAGAATTGTCCAGTGTAGTTCCTCCACTCACGGTTCCCAACAGAGAAACTCGTAGTTTTGCGCGTATGCGTCCATATACGGTCCAACTGAACAGGCCCCGAACTTCTCACTTTGTTCGTTCTTTTATCCCTAGAGTTTCTAGACTGTGGAACCTACCCAGCGGAGGTCTTTCCTTCCCCCCAAATGTTCAAGTATTTAAGTCCCGTGTCAACAAACTCCCTCTTACCTCGCTTAAGACACCCACGGTACGTTAGTATTTAGGCTTTAAGCCTTCGTGGTTTGTCCAAAGATAAAAAAATCCAAACTTAACATGAAACCGACCTATTTGACAACATTTTACAAAAGAGTTATTTTGTAGAAAATTTCATTTTCTTTAAGAGCGTAAGTTGGCAAATTTTATTTTTTTAACACGCTTTTATTAGCTAGGTTTGTAACTATCTATCTATCCATCTATCTATCTATCTATGTAACGGAATCTTTGAGCCTAATTTTTACCAACTTCCAGCGATTCAATTTCTTTGAAACTTTGCACACAGTATCAAGGACCGATGACAATGCAATAATTTAAAAACAGTATCCCGTTATCCTGATTAGGACCGCCAGGATAAATAAAATTCCTTTACAGATCCTCTGTGTCTCTTGACAAAATAGCGAAGGATTTTTTTTAGTGAATAAACTGGAGCATTTATTTTTAAAAAACTAATTGATATATCGAACTAAAATATAAAAATAAATAATAGTTTAAAAAAAACTAAAAAAAACTAAACTATATGCAACCGAACTAAAAATTAGAAAATAATTTTTCATTACAAAGAGTCTGTCACTTCAGAATAAAAGCGTGGGGTGCTTAATATATTAAATGTTATAATTATTCTAGTTGCAAATATCTATGAGGGAAAAGTTATGAAAAAATAGTAAAATGCACCCCACGCTTTTACTCTGAAGTGACAAACTCTTTGTAATGAAAAATTATTTTCTAATTTTTAGTTCGGTTGCATATAAAAGCGTGTTTTTTTAGTTTTTTAAACTATTATTTATTTAGATCAACGATTTGCCAGTTTTGCATAAAAAAAAATTGTCAAAAACATTTTTGGTTAGAAAAATAAAATATTTCTTTTTAAAAAATTATATGTAATTAGGATTAAAAACAATTATACAAAAAAGCCCTTTTAAGAAAATCCAACAGCCACAAATATGGTCCTTGTCCAGTCCTTAGTAGACAACCCCTGTATATGTGGCAATACTCTATGTTAGCTCCGCTCTTTTCTTTCACTAGAACTTTTATTAAATTTATTTGTATTTTATTTAAATTTGTTCCCATGCTTCTTTATTGTAACTTCATTCTTGCTCATTTTAATTTGATTTGTTTCAAGTTTTTCTGCATTTATATTTATTCTTTGTTCATATTCTTTTTCCTTGTTATTCTTCAATTTTGTTATTTGTGGAATATACATTTTTTGTAAACTTATTCCTGGATATTCTACAGTTATGGTTAATATTATTCCCAAGAAAAATGAAAAAGTAATATCCTGGAGTAAATGCGTGATCTAAAATTAAAAATGTGTTTTATGAGAGGGTTTCAAATTTATCTTTTACCATGATGACACACCGCCAAAATTATTGCAAATGCTCGATTTTCTCCTTAAGCATCAATACAGAATGCTTTAATTTAAATAATTAATTATCTCTTTTATTGATTAGGTTAATAAACTAAGTAAAAAAAGAAAATGGTAAAAGGTGAAGCTATGCTATAACAGAAATATTTCGTTTTTTCCACTTTATACGCAAACCGTTCATTTTAAATATAGGGTTGTACTGTAAAGTGCCCTTCTTTTTGTAGCGTAGAATCCATTGGTGATAAAAATAAATAAGGTTGACATTTAAAAATGAAGTTTTCTTTTGAGTGTCTGCGACATATCAGAATACCGTGCAATCTTTAGCGCCTTGGGGTATTTTTTTTTGCGATGGTTTTCTGGAGTGACGCAGGGCATATGGGATCTATTCATCCCAAAGCTGGAGAATATTTAGATAATTCTGTTGAATTCCCGTAGTACTGTTGTTTGTGTCCAAGGTTGCATCACCCATGTAAATATTTCGAAAGCTGAATTGCTGTTGCAATCCAATGGCTAGATCTAGGATGTATGTCGCGTTTATACAAAGTTGCATTGTAAAATTTTAACGTAGATTTCAAAAATTTCAGTAAAAAGACAGGGACATCATTCAAAACAACGAAGTTGATGTCTACTCCGGCATAACCGGAAGTTGTCGAGAGTTGAAAATATTTTTGCTGAAGAGAGCACTTTCAGTTACCTCCTATATACCAGAAAAATATTCCTAGGCGTTTCATATACTCCTGTCGACTCAACTCGTCGACGGACCCTGTAAATGTTTTTATTTAAAGTAAAGAATTTACAACTTAATAATAATTAAAAACTGTTATGTAAAACACTCCAGGAATTTTATTACCACAAGCAGGTTAGTTTATATTTATAAGGTTGCGACATATCCTCAACTTTTAGGCGGTTCGAGGTCGGGGACGCAAGGAAGGGCACTTCTAGGAGAAAAGTTGGCAAGACTGGGTAAAATCAAAACTGATGATCAATTCAGTGGCGTCTAGAATTTCATTTTTGCATGGTTTTGGAAGTGATATTTGTTGAGAGATGTAATTCTAAATGTTTTTATTTAAAGTAAAAGAATTTACAACTTAATAATAATAAAAAACTGTTGTGTAAACGGCTGTTCTACTAATACAATAAACTGTATATCTCCGGCACTCGAACAACATGGCCGAAAAATGGGAGATGTGACGTCATAACACGTCAAAGCAATATGGCCGAATGTTGTGACCCTATATAGGCCGACTTTGGGTGTAACCGTTGTTATTTACTGTGACCCATACATTCTACAGGGTGATTACATTTTTTTCAAAAAATAAATATTAATCGCTCTGTCTGATGTGCTGTTAAAAGGCAGTAATTTTATTTGCGAATAAATTATACCCTTACCTATTTCTGATGTTTTATCATCACATATTTGATTACTATGTTTTAACAGCACATCATAGAGAGAAATTAAAAATTACTAATATTCTTTTAAACTTTTAATCACCCTGTAAGATATATTGTTAACATTAAATACCAATGGTTACGCAAAAGTTATAGCTTTACCTTTCTTTTACATTTATTTTAATTGTCTTAGTCAAAGTCTGTCTCATATAAGGTCACGACATTCGGCCATATTGCTTTGACGTGTTAAGACGTCACATCTCCCATTTTTCGGCCATGTTGTTCAGTGCCGGAGATATACAGTTTATTGTATTAGTAGAACAACCGTTTACACAACAGTTTTTAATTATTATTAGGTTGTAAATTCTTTTACTTTAAATAAAAAACCTTTGGAATTACATCTTTCAACAAATATCACTACCAAAACAATGCAAAATGAAATGCGCAAATTCTAGACGCCACTGGATTGATCATCAGCTTTGATTTTACCCAGTCTTGCCAACTTTTCTCCGTGGAGTGCCTTTCCTTGCGTCCCCGACCTCGAACCGCCTAAAAGTTGAGGATATGTCGCAACCTTATAAATATAAACTAACCTTGGTCTTATTAACCTAATAATTAAAAGACGTATGGCACAGAGACAACAATGGGACGAGCAACTAAATGTAAATAAATTATTCGATAGAGAGATAGCTGCTGGGCCTTCCTTGTCTGTCTTCAAGGAAGGTAAAAGCAGATGGCGCGTGAGTCGACTTTATTGTTTGCCCGCCATAATTCAAATTATATAGCTTTGCTATTTTTGCCCTTAATGTTAGGTACTTGTTTTTGTTTCCTATTAATATAAAATATTGGGGTTTAGTTCAATAATTACACACACCTAATTAAAAATGTCATTTATTTGGTTTTTATAAAGATTTTTACTTAGAGATAACCATGTCAATATTACCTTAAATTATCTGTTGAAAAGCACAAATTTAATATATACACTGTGATCACTAATAAAAGTCAATATTTAAAGTCCAATTAAAGGTAAAAAACCACGAAACACACAATAAATCACAGAAAATATAAACAAACTGTCCAAACAAACCGGCCGACTGCCTGCGGCAACGTTTGTCAAGTTAAAAATATTCGATCCATGGTATATTTTCTTTCTCTTAATTAGATGTGAGCCAAAAAGGACATTAAAGTTTACATGCAGAAATTGTAAACAACCTGGCAACCAGGGCAAAGCGATGATTGCTCCATCTACGATAGCCTGCCATGATGAAAGACAAAGACATATTTATTGGAACTTGCGTTAAACCAGAAAGAGATAAATACAATGGACAAATTGTTAGGAAGCTTATGGACAAAATCGAGCATATGCGATAATTTTGGCGGAGTGTGTATTTTTAAAATAGTTATCCTATATTTCCTAAATAAGTAAATAGTATGTAAAAATTCTTTTAAGAAAATAATATTGATATTCTAATAAATTATAGCTATTAAGACAACGTAAAATTAAACTTACTATATGGAAATGTTCAAAATGAAATAGTTTTCTATAGTGTACTCCTCTGGTAAATACCAAGAAAAAGTGTATGACGTAGGTGGAATAAGTAAAATTGCTCATTTTTACCAGAAATTCGCACTCAAGAATATTTTTAATAATCCCTGTAAAGAAGAAATTTGCCAAATTTTTTTTAGCAACTGGTAAAGTTAATATAATAACCCTCTATATGTTATCTTGTGTGGGGGCGATACCACAGCCCCCATAAAAAAGTAGAATAACTATTGGTTTCTAAAATTGGCAATATACGTTTCAGCAATTATGTAGTGACTTTTATTTCCGGGATACCTGGCAGCATCGCTCCGAGTGCTGCAACCGGCAAATCAGCGATCGCAGCAATATTAAAAATGTTTCGAACATACTTAATTTTCAGAGTATTTCTGATGCGGGACTTCTTTTATAGCAGTGTTAAATTCAGAAATGTTTTTCAGGGAGCCTCTCCTGGGGGATCCTGCCTAAAAAAATATTACCTCAAGAAACTTGAAAAGCAAGAAAAAAAAGCAGACAAACAACGACTTTAAGATTTTGTTATTATTATGATTTGACCACCAAACATATATATATATATATATATATATATATATATATATATATATATATATATATATATATATATATATACATATATATATATATATATATATATATATATATATATATATATATATATATATATATATATACATATATATATATACATACATATATATATATATATATATATATATATATATATATATATATATATATGCGGACGTGCGTAAAGACTACAAGAACTTCTTCCTGGAGTGGCGGCTAGAGGTGTCGTACGACCGTTTTTATTGACGGCATCTTTCTTCTGGATCTAAGCGCTGTGACGAAGATTCTTATAAGCTAGTGGTATCCTGGTTGGTGGTTAACACGAGGTATTTCTCAAATGGCAGGAAGTAGATGGGCGTGCCATGGGAACTGTCAGTAGTAAAAGTGAAGGTTATACGTAACACCAGTAGCATATCTTGGTTTGACAGCCGAGAATTTATGCATTGCATCGATTGTTGAATTATTTGTTTTCTTTTTGGAATTTTTGATTGTGATAAAGCCATTTGATGTTAAGATCGATGGTAAACATCGATGTTGAACAATCGATATCCCATCCCCTAGTCAGGCTCATGCGTAGGAGATAAAATCCGTTGAATTTTGTCTCGATGATTCTTTGTTTGACCTCCGGACAGTGCGGACGTGCGTAGAGGACTACAAAGTTCTTCCCGGAGTGGCGGCTTGAGGTGTCGTACGAACGTTTTACCTTTGGGAATCAAGGAAAGATTCACGCTAAATTGACGGCATCTTTCTTCTGGATCTAAGCGCTGTGAGCGAAGATTCCTATAAGCTGATGGTATCCTGTTTGGTGGTGAATACGAGGTATTTCTCAAATGGCGGGAAATATAGATGGGCGTGCAATGAAAACTGTCAGTAGTGAAAGTGAAGGTTATACGTAACACCAGTAGCAGATCTTGGTTTGACAACCGAGAATTTATGCATTGCATCGATTGTTGAATTGTTTGTTTTCTTTTGGAATTTCCGGGAGCTGCGAGCTCGATTACCCAGATTTTCCGCCGACGAAGCCCTGGAAAGCATAGTCCGGAAGAGGGAGAGTGGTGGATTGGACCTGAAGGGACCAAAACCAAGAAAAAAATAGAGAGAGAGAGAACTTTTTTTATAGGGCTGTGGGCGCTATACATAAAGAATTCTCAGACACCTTCATAAATTTAAATTTATCTTTACTTTTGCAAGAAAGACAACTACGTTGCCGCATTTGGCTTTGTTGTTTTTCAATTAACTAATTCTTAATTTTTTTTTTGCATTATGTTCTTACCTCCTAAACCGTTTGCCATTCCCAATATGCCAATACCTAAACCCAAAGCAAATATGGGCTTTAATAAAGGACCCACAATAGCTCTATAAATCCCTTCATATTCGAAAGTTGACACATATACAACCATTGTTGGAATAATTAAGAATGTTATAAGCCAGATCACTTCCAACACCTAAAATGGTACGATTTCTACAATAAGTTTTATAAGCCACTAAACAGGGTGATTTTAGGGTTGGTACTTTTCTTTTAACCCTGTATAGAAAAAAATAATTAAAAATTATGAATAAAATTATGTTCGAAAATGCTTCTGAGATGGTATTTTTATTTAATTTTTGGAAGATAGTTTGTGTTATAAAGGATATTAGAATATTATAAATTATTAAATACTTTTTATTTTTTTTTTACTTTAACAAATAGCTAATATTATTAAGTTAATTATTTATAATCCTATTACTTCAAATATCTAATTAAACTTACTGGATTTAATTTAACTTTTCTCTTTTTAGTATGGTAGTAAATTGCGCCCATGGCAATACCAACGAAACAGGTGTTCCAATTTGAAAACGGACTTAAATACAACTTATCCAAGTCGGGAGACTCAAAAATCCTTCTTGTTGCTCTAAAAAAAAAAAAAAATAAATAATGTAAATCCCGTAACTTACTAAAGTCAATAATATATCCACAATTAAATTGTTTTTAACGGTTTTATTAAACTTGACCTGTTTATTTATTATTATTTGTTGTTTATTTATTTGGTCTAGTTTTGGAGTTTGATCCCCTTCCTAACGACCGATCGATCTGAAATTTGATACACACTATTAATCATGATAACAATACAAAATAATACATTCTTTATTGATTGTAAATCCAAGATGGCCGCCGATACAAAATGGCGAATTGTATATTATTTCACTACAACCTTAATATGGGTACCAAATGAAAGGGCTTGATTAATAGAATAGAGCTCATTATGAAAAAATTAAAATCCAAGATGGCCGCCGCGCTGCTCACAAAATGACGAATTTTTTTCCACAACTACCTTAATATGGGTATCAAATAAAAGGGATTGATTCATAAGATAAAGCTTACCATTAAAAAAATAAAATACAAGATGGTCGCCGCCACAAAATGGCGAAATACATATTTTCCAATACTAATTTGGTATAAAATTGTTGTTTAGTTTTGCTTAGTTATAGTAAGGCTTTAAATAAATCTAATAGAATAAGAAGTGTCAACTAACAACAAAACTAAAAACTTAAAAGTAAAACATTAAAAAAACATTTTTATTTTAAACAATTTTATTATACTAAAAGCCAAAAAATAATTAGGCAAGTCCTAGCTACCAGATCGCACCAATCGTCTCGTCAATGTGGGGTATTGTTAAGACAAATATCGTTGGGCACTTAACATTTCTATCATATTTACTTTGGATACGCCTCGCCCGGCGGTGGTAATCTCGACGCATAATAACCTACTTTACCTATGCCAGAGAAAAGATCCGAAAATTCGAGAGGCATTTTTGACGAATATTTGGGTACAGGTAGTTTTGTTTAGGTAAGAGGAAAAGAATAACCACATATTGTAGTAAATGTGCAATAAAGGTTTAAATAAAGAAAAAAAGATTTAATTAACCAGAACTAACCATGACCCCTCACCTATATTCTGCCTTCGGTTTTCAGTGTTTTGTTCCTTGATATTACTCAAGTATTTTTTACCAAAGCCAGTGTATAGGTGGAGAATCATGGTTAGTTCTGGTTAGGTAAATCTTTTTTCAATTTCTTAATTAAACCTGAGACTAATACACATTTTAATTTTATTTAGTATTTTGCGGCATATTATTCAATATCGGTTTAAATTCTCTCCTGTGCAGGTACAAATAACATAAACAATATGCGTCGAAAATAATTGCAGCATCTCCATGAACCATAAAAGGTATTTTTTTAAATTCCTTAATTAAACTAGAGACTAATACACACTTTATTTTTATTTACTATTTTGCGGCATATTATTTAAAATCGATTCAAATTCTCCTCTGTACAGGTACAGATAGCATACAAATTATGCGTCGAAAATACCAGCAGCATTACCATAAACCATGAAAGGTAAATCTTTTTTAAAATTTCTTAATTAAACCTGAGACTAATACACACTTTATTTTTAATTAATATTTTGCGGCATATTATTCAAAATCGGTTCAAATTCTCTCCTGTGCAGGTACAGATATCATAAAATTATGCGTCGAAAAAAAAACGAACGGTTTTATTATTTGTCGGATTAATACCACAGATTGATGAGAAGATTGGTGCGATTTAGTAGCTAAGTCTAATAAAACTGTTTAAAATAAGTAAAGACCTATTTTTTTTTTAAAACGTTTGTTATTTAAAGGCAGGATACGCCTGTGTCCATGTGAGTTTCTTTAATATAAAAAAAACAATTAAGTTTTTATACAACAACATTTTTTAAAATTAAGAAAATTCTTATTCCCCTAAAAATATGTTTAACTCTTTAATAACGGCAAACTAAAGAATAAAAACTGCAATTTAAACTTTAAAATAAGAAAATCTTTTTATTAGATAAATCTCCCTTTTAAAGAACTTTTCAGCCGTCCTTAACTATAATTGGAAAACTTTTCAATAGAAATTTTAAACAGCGTCATATAAGTCATTTTTACAAGGGAAAACTCCATTGAGTTGTGATTTATATTGGTGTAAGGATTTCCCACAAGTGCTTAGGTGGTTTCCATGAAACCAAAGTCAATAAAACTTAGTGGAGTTCTAATATTTATATCTTGAAGGTAGATAAAAATAATCGAGTTAGGCTCTTCGCACATGGGTCGGCAAAACAGCGACGAGAACGCTTGATTTTTACAGAAATTGACCAGCACGTAGGCATATTAGCGTGTCCGATATCAGCAATCCGCGTCCTTTGGTAAACAAATGCAATACAGAACCGTTTTGTATATTGTTTACAGTGTGTGATTCATATTGTGATTGTGTCTGGTTTTACACGGGAAAATTAGTGTTACGTTAACGAAAGAGAACCTTCGTGTTACCTGGTTGCTAAGCGTTGCTAGCTACGAAAGTAATGCTTTCAGGCCTGGACAAAAAAGTAAGAGTAAAAATAGAAAAACATGCTTGTGGGAAATATTAGGATTTATTTATAAAAAGTAACTCAATTTTATGACAAAATATTTTAAAAACTAGGTTAGGTGTATTGACATCAAAAGTAATTGTGCAATTTTGAGCAATTAGCAAAAAAGAAATTAGAGGAATAATACTTTTGAATTAACAGTTTTTAAATTTGTTGTTGGGGTATCGTTATCACCTTTAACTACGTTAATATTCATATTTTTCACTGTTACTTCATTAGAGGAAATATTGGTAGGAATTTCGTGTAAAATCTTCTTTGAAATTCCCACCTTATTACTATATAGATTCAGCAATATATCCCTCCGCAACAGAAGAAGACTTCCAAACCTCCATGCCTTTTTAAGTCCACAAAATATCGACATCCGAAGCATTGGCAAGGAACGTAGTTGGACGTTCTTCTAAGAGACTGGGCCGGTGTATCTCCACTGATGTCTTCAAGCTTCAAAACTTCTGCAAATTTCTTAGGTACATTTGAAGTCAGTGTGCTTTCCAATTACTTGATTAACACATTTACCTCTTTCATAACGATACAATAAGCGCTCATCTAGAGCATTCCTTGGTCTCAGCTTAATATATTCCTGTAGAAATCTGACATAAGGAACTGAGCCTTCATCGTTACTACAAAGTTTCTTTTAACTTTATTTTTAGACTCCACTATTTTTACTATAGCCACGTCATTTCTTATTTCTACATCACTTAGCTTCATTCTTATTATTTCGTCTGTCCGGCATGCCTCAGCCACTCCCATAATGGCTATTACTTTCATTGCTAAGTAACTTTGATCAGGCGCGTTAAGTAAAAACTTTATGATTTTTTCTTTTTAAAAATTTTTGACTTTTTTGCCTCATAACCATCGTTTTTCCTTTAATAAAAGCATAACTAGTTTCTTGAACTCCGAAATATCTTGATTTTTGTTTACGGAAATTGTTAACTTGAGCATGGAATATACAGACCAGAGGGTTGGTGGTGATACTCGGATTTTTCTTGAAAATACGCCAACATCACATTCTCGTCAATCCGCCCCACATTTTTTCCAGCAAGCCATTCAGAAAACGATTTATATGTTTGATGGTACTCTCTTTAGATTTGTCTGACAGAAGTGAGGCACACGCAAGGTCAGCTGTATATTTTGAGTACATACAGGGTCACTTTACGTCACTGGGCAAATGTACCATATGGAACTATCTTCTTGGGATCATGAGACCGGTGACCATCAAAACCAACATTACTTTTTTAAAACCAACTTAACTTATTTGACTAACTATTTGGTACGGGCATACCCCCCACTAGGGGTAGCCCAAGCTAACTACTTATCTAATTACTCTAACTTCTTTCTCTTCTTAAAATCAAATTTTCCAGTATTTGTTTTCCATTTCTACGCGACCCAGTTTGTTTATTGTTTTTATTTAATTATTATAAGAGTAACCTAGAAAATTTTTTAATTTATACTTTTAAAACCTTGACACCTCACGTATATCTTATTTAGCAAAAATCCCAATGTTAAGTAACCTAATTAAAATGTATACTTATTTTAAAGTTCCCAAAATGTATATTTTTAAAATTCCCAAAATGTATACTTTTTATACTATCTAAATAATGCACTTACTCCAGAGTCATTTTATACATAAAATCCAAATTGTTAGAGTAAATTATAAATCCAAAAAGTAATGTTGTTTAATAAAACAAATCAAAAGAACTTTCCTGAGGTCCAGTTTGTACTTAAGTTGAAAGTATAGTACAAAAATAGTGTTCTAAGTACATAAACGTGTCCACAGAGATATACCATGTTCCTGGTAAACACTGAAAAAAAAAATCTTCAAAAATATCCATTTTAGGTATAAAACCAGATATGCAGAATGTTTTGTAGGCAGTTTAACAAATAATATTTTAAATGGACAAACAAATAACATGTGAAACATACCTTTTCAGAAAAATTATAAAATAGTTCATTTGTAAAAAGAGTTGCCCACCATGAGTTGATGCTACTATTCCAAGACATATCAATTAAGTCCATAGTGGATGTTCCCGGTGGAAATGATTTTAATAAAGGAAAGCCGTACAGTATTAATATGCTAAGTGTTGGGAAAAACCTAAAATCAATCAAAAATCAATGGGTAAGTCTCTATTGGTCAAACCACAGGTTTGATTCGCCGTATTCTATTGCAAAGCCATCCCATTGGCTAAGGAGGAGCCAAGTGGGAGGGTCAAGGGTGGAGCGAGGTCAAAGGGGAGGAGCCAAAGAAGGAGGAGAGAGGGTAGGCTCAAACGCCGCCATACCTACTAATGCTCCTTTTAATTTCTTTGAACATCTATAATATAGGTATCAATTAAATGGACTTATTTGGATTAATATTTTAAAAATATAAATTAAAGAAACAAATACCCTAAAAAAGTCTAAGAAGAGTCTCGATACTTACCTGAACAGTCTGTTTATGTATAATATAAAACAATGCATTAAAGAAAAATATCCATGTTTTTGTGAAGTTCATAGATTTGATTTGTCAGTAACAACGTGGAAGCCATAAGATAAAATTGAATGAGAAACATGTCCGTTTGAAAACTGAGGTGCATAACTTTACTGGAAAATATCTAGAAAAACCCCTTTGATGTATTTTAAAGGAAAGTATTTTAGTTCCTCTATAATTACATATTGCATTAGCTTTGTTCGCGGGTCTAGTAATGAACCGATTCTGAACCAGAACCGAACTGGTTTAAAATTGTTTTAAAGCGCATGTCTCGTTATTTATTAGTTCGGAATTTTTATTTACCGCGAACGATTTTCTATACAGCTGAGGATGTATTCTAACCTAGCCTTTTGGTTAGGATTTTTCATGGTTAAATTGGATACTGTACAAAAAAAATTAAATTTAAACAAGGTAAGTTGTTATACTGTCGAATGCCACTCGAGGTCTCTCGGCGGAGGACGAGGGATTCCCTGCCTCCTCTCGTTTTTAACATAAGTATGTGTATTTAACTAAGGATAAAATTCAAACAACAAGAAATGGTAAAATCTTGTAATATTGTCTATATTTTTAAATTAAATCCTTATTTATTTTATTGCATACATACATTCATACGGAATACAATTAAAAATCCTTTGTTTATATACGCTCAGAATCACAAAAATATAAAAAAATATTCAACAGGTATATTAACCCGCATAAAAAGTGGCAAAAACAAATAAACTGTAATAAAACGGTTTATTTCTGTGCCACAAAAACAGAAAACAGCTGACCATGTCGACAATGCGCATGAAATTCCGAACTGAACTTTTAGTTCCAACAAAAATCCCAGGACTGCTAATCAGGTTACGAACCGATAACGAACTGATTCCATGGTAACCCGCGAACACAGAACTGTTACTAAAAATTCAGGATTTTACTAACCGCGAACGCTGCTTTTTTACTGCGCATGCGAATAGTCCCAGAACCGGTTCGGAATCGAACCCGTGAACAAAACTATTATATCAAAGACATTATTGTAGTTTCACTATAGACTCCCAGAACAATGCTACATTTTTGGTCATCAGTTTGGACGCTGGCTTGGCTGAATTTATGAAGCGGCAAATAATACGTGCTGTTTACGTGTGTACTCGATGGATACCCGCTTCATAAATTCCACGAAGCGAGCGTCCAAGCTGATGCCCAAAAATTTAGCATTGTTTTGGGTGTCTATAGTAAAAATACAATTGTCTTTAGTTATATACAGAATGTTTAATTTTTTTTGTTAATATATACCTGTTCCAAATTTTGAGGATTTTCCAAATACAAGTATCCTAAAACAATTTTTGTATGGAACCCTATTACCAATAGGGTGTTAAAAAATCTTATCCCCTGTATGGTTTTTAATTTTTGAAAATCTAAATTGTTATTTTTTGCGTCGATTTTCTCCCAATTTCGACGAATCGAGAATATGTTTAACCATTTATCATCTAAAATATTATTTCTTTAATTGGTATATTTTTTTTGCAAAAAATATATTATCAAGGGATATACGGAGTGTTTCTTTAATAAAGTCCATAAAATTTCGTAAATAAAAACTTTTTGCTTTAGTTGCTTATAACTAACAAGAATAAGTCGTAAAGAAACATTTAAATCCTAACAAAGAATACCAATCCATAGAACCCCACAAGTGAGATTTCAGCGTACCCTAAAATTTTTAGTACCTACCACGACCAACAGATGGCGATAGTAGTACGATGTCGCTTTGTTAATACGATTACCATCAGAAATTGATAGCAGTCGCTGACGAGCAGTCGGCCCGATCAGTTAGAGTGAGGATATATGCAAAATTTAATAAAAATAAAGTCCCCGATAAATGGACCCAGTATCCATAGGATTATTAAATTTATTATTTCAGAATAGGATATATCGATGCGTTTTTACAAAACATCGTAAGCGACACTCGCCAATTTTACGGGAAACGATTTTTCTTCCCATCGCGTTATTTTTAAAGAAAAACCAAGATCTGAATGTTTTTATTTTAGATTTCTTCTTAATTTGAATTACAAAACAAACATATTTAACATTTAATGTCAAAATTTTCAGAATCTCCTAAAAAAAGCTAAAAATAATACTATTAATTTATATTTTGGCGTGTACCCAAATAACTACCATTAATTAAATGAACCGCCGAACCAATATAGAATATATCTGAAATAAAGCCAATGAAAAAAAACGTTTCTCGTAAAACTGACGAATGTCGCATACGATGTTTTGTCAAAAACCCATCGATATATCCTATTTTGAAATCATAAATTTAATAATCTTATGAATACTACCATTTATCGGGGATTTTATTTTATTAAATTTCGCGTATATCCTCACTCTAACTGATCGGGCCGACTGCTCGTCAGCGACTGCTATCAATTTCTGATGGTAATCCTATTAGCAAAGCGACATCGTACTATTTTCGCCATCTGTTGGTCTCGGTAGGTAATTATAGGGTACGCTGAAATCTCACTTGTGGGGTTCTATGGATTGGTATTCTTTGATTCTAATAAGATAAGTGTGGTGTAAGGTTATTAAGTGTTTTACAGGGATTAGTTAGATACCCCAAAATTCATTAGGTAGTATTTTGCATGATTACAGATTACTTACATTTTGAAATGGGATATCTTGAATTCTTTCTTCTTTTTGTGTCATAAACCGTGGATTTAAAAAGGACCCAAACATAAAGGGCTGCTAAACCACTAAAAATAAAACAGAATTTTACAGACAATAGAAAGCTTGAAGAATGGCCGTCCACAATAACTGATATACGACGATCAGATAGATAACTAGAGAGCCAAGTACAGAGTTTAGTTGAAAGACCATAGGAGGGAAGTTTATTAAGAAGTGCGGCATGCCAGACCTGGTCAAAAGCTTTGGATATATTAAGAGCAACGATCTGGGACTCACCTAGAAACTCAAGAGACTTATTCCAGCAGTGTGAAACGAAGGAAAGAAGATCTGCTGTAGATCTTTTGTGGCGAAATCCATACTGCCTGTCATGCAAAATTTTAAGTTTTTCTAAGTACTTAAGAATTTGTGAATTAATTAATTTTTCCATTACTTAACAAAGAACCTGAGAGAATTGAAATTGGTCTATAGTTAGATGGAAGAGATTTAGATCCTTTCTTGGAATAGGTTGAACACGTGCAGCTTTCCAGCTTTCCGGAAAGATACCTGTGCCAAGAAATTCGAAAGAGAGCCGAGTTAAGATTGGTGCATGTTCTGGAGCACATTTTTTCAAAACGATTGTTGGTATGCCATCCAGCCCAGACGATTTCTTGGTGTAAGGGAAGAAAGGATACGCTTAATGATGTTTGCACCTTAAAATAGAAATATCGGGCATTGTATCTGTGTAATAAAAAATTTAGAGGTAGAAAATTTTTTAACGCTACAGGTAAGCAATTGATAGAACTGAAGGCACAAAAGGCAACCAGAAGACGTAGCCTGCATTTATTTTAATTTAATATACAGAATTCAAAACCTCATGAGTATTGGATCAGATGTCAGGTCTGTTCTAAATGGTGTCATACAGAATGTGCTTGTGTTAGCAGTCAATAAAAATGTTTTTTTTCTGTGAGAATTTGCAAGAAATAAACATTTTATTATTATTATAATCTTATAAAATGTTTTAAATAATCTTCCCAGTACCAAGTATCAAACCCCAGAGACATTTTGACATTTTGAAAAATATATACCTGATCTCTTTATTTGCTTTAATTATAAGAATGTGTGTTGTTTTTTGTTATACAATACCCAAATAACTTTAACGTACAATAAAACTAATAAAATTCTTTTAACAGAGCCTACAAAAATTGTTTTGCTAAAAACGTATCATCCGGAACTGATTCTGAACCAGAACCGAACTGGTTTAGAATTGTTTTAAAGCGCATGTCTGGTTATTTATTAGTTCGGAATTTTATATTTACCGCGAACGATTTTCTATACAAGCTGAGGATGTACGCTCTAACCTAGCCTTTTTGGTTAGGATTTTTTTCATGGTTAAATTGGATACTCACACAAAAAATAAATTCAAACAAAGTGTAAATTGTCATACTGTCGAAACAAAGCCACTGAGGTCTCTCGGCGGATGATCGAGGGACTCCCTGCCTCCTCTCGTTCTTAACATAGGTATGTGCATTTAACTGGAGATAAAATTCAAACAACAAGAATGGTAAAATCTTGTAACATTGTCAATACTTTTTAAATAAATCTTTATTTATTTTATTGCATACATACATTCATACGGAATACAATTAAAATCCTTTGTTTATATACGCTCAGAATCACAAAAATATAAAAAAAATATTCAACAGGTATATTAACCCGCATTAAAAGTGGCAGAAACAAATAAACTGTAATACAACGGTTTATTTCTGTACCACAAAAACAGAAAACAGCTGACCATGTCGACAATGCGCATATTTTTTACAGAAATTAAAATTAATAACACCACCTTCAGAATATGGCTGCCACTGATCATCCGAACTTAAGGTCGTGATTGGTTTGATAATTACTAAAAGCAAAAAAGTCAAAAGTCTGGATATTGTTTATCTGAATCATTTTTGTGCTATAACTAAAAATAATTAAAAAAAAATTATATGGAAAATTAAATATATCAGTCGATTTTTTCCGTGACCATTTAAAATAATTATGATAATAATATTACAAGGTGCGCTATAAAAATTATCATCATATACGTACATAAAAAAGCCAAGTTCGTATGGTCAACTACGCGGGTGATTAAAACTTTTCGGCCAACAATAAAACACAAATTTACAATTTTTTAGGACCATTAAAAAATGCTGTTTTCTAATCGTTAACATCTTTGACAATCCACGAAGGCTGAAAGCCTCAAATACTAACGTACCGTGGGTGTCTTAAGCAGGGTAAGAGGAAGTTTGTTAACACGGGACTTAAAAACTTGAAGATTTGGGGGGAAGGAAAGACCTCCGCTGGCAGCAGGTTCCACAGTCTAGAAACTCTAAGGATAAAAGAACGAACGAAATGGGAAGTTCGGGGCCTGTCCAATTGAACTGTATAGGGATGCATACGCGCGGCACCACGAGTTTCTCTGTTGGGAACTGCAAGAGGAGGGACTATACTGGACAATTCGTCGGAGCAGAAGCCGTAAAAGTATCTATAGAAGAGCGATAGATCTCCCACAGCTCGACGATGGGCAAGAGAAGGAAGTCTTTGAGTAAGTAAAGGATCATTAATAAGACGAACAGCCCTTTCTTTGAATGGCATCAAGAATGCTGAGGGTTGTAGGGGGATGCCATTCCCAGACATGAGAACAATATTCCAGAGAGGGTCGAATTTGGGACACATACAAAGTGTATAAATTGGAAGGAGAAAAATACTTTTTGGCTCGGAAAAGAAATCCAAGCTTTTGAAGCCGCGGTGGCTATAGATACAATGTGTTTATGCCAGTTAAGGTTATTCTCAAATGTGACGCCCACAAGGTTAAATGTGTCCCCGCTCTTGCAAAAACCTGGCCACTCATAAGCAAAGGATGAGTGTTTGATGATTTTTTCGCGACAAGGAACACGATTGTGTTTTGGATGCTGGTCCTGGAAATTTGTTCAGTACGTTTTATCTCTCTCTGGATTTAACGCAAGTTCCTATAACTAGTGTCTCTGTCATTTATCATGGGAGGTAATCGCAGAGGGTGCAATCATCGCCTTTTCATGGTTGCCAAGTTGTTTACAATTTCTGCATGTAAACTTTACTGTCTTTCTTTGGCTAAACATGATTATACTATATACCAAGAATCGAATATTTTTATCTTGACAACGCTGCCGCAGGCAGTCACGCCGAAATGTTATCTGGATTATTTGTGTTTGATATTTTTCAATGGCCGATTTGTTTGGATAGTTTGTTTACATTTTTTGTGATTTATTGTGTGTTTCGTGGTTTTTTACCTTTAATTGACTTTGAATATTGACTTTTATTAGTGATCACAGTGTATATATTAAATTTGTGCTTTCAACAGATAATTTAAGGTAATATTGACATGGTCATCTGTAAGAGTAAAATCTTTATGAAAACCACAATAAACGACATTTTTGAACACCAGATATGTGTAAAGCCTTACTGAACTAAACCCCAATATTTTACATTAATAGGAAACGAAAACAAGCACCTAATATTATGGGCAAAAATGGCCTACTGTATAAATAAGAAAACTTTGTGGTCCTAGCAACGCGAATGATAACGAAAGAGAACCTTCGTGTTACCTGGCTGCTAAGCGTTGCTCAGCTACTAAAGTAATATTTTCAGCGCCTGGACAAAAAGTAAGAGTAAAAAAAGAAAATATGCTTGTGTGGAAATATTGGATTTATTTATAAAAAGTAACTAATTTATGACAAAATATTTTAAAAAACTAGGTTAGGTATTGACATTAAAAGTAATTGTGCAATTTGAGCAATTAGCAAAAGAAATTGGAGGAATAATACTTGAATTAACAGTTTTTAAATTTGTTGTTGGGAGTAACGTTATCACCTTTATACTACGTAAATATTCATATTTTTAACTGTTACTTCATTACAGGAAATATTGGTAGAATTTCGTGTAAAATCTTCTTTGAAATTTCCACCTTATTACTATAGGATTCAGCAATATATCCCTCCGCAACAGAAGAAGACTTCCAACCTCCATGCCTTTTAAGTCCAAAATATCGACATCGAAGCATTGGCAAGGAACGTAGTTGACGTTCTTCATTGTTTCTTCTCTACATCAACGACCTTCTCTCGTCCACAACTAATTCCATTCATAGCGTTTCGCCAATGATAGTACCATCACTCCAGTTTTCAGGTTCCTAAACTCATTACTAAACCTGATTTGAAAACAAACGAAGAGCGATGCAGATATCTCTTTCGCAGGATATTAATTTCTTATTGGAATGAGGCGTCACAAATCTCGTCCACTTAATGCATCCAAAACACAATCATGTTCCTTGTCGCGAAAAAGAGTTATTAAATACTCATTCTCTACTTATGAGGGGCCAAATTTTAGAGAGCAAAGACACCTTCAATCTTGTAGACGTCACATTTGAAAGTAACCTTAACTGGCACAAACACATTTTATCCATAGCCACGGGCAGCTTCAAATAAGCTTGATTTCTTCTTTCGAGCAAGAAGTGTTTTTCCCTTCTAATTTATACACTTTATGTGTCCCAAATCTGGATAGATAGAATATATTACCTAAAAATGCACAATAGGTACAAAGGGGTCGTCAATATAAATAAATATAAATATAAATACTATAAAAATATATAGATATACACAAATATACATAGACACATAAGTATATAAAATGTACTGTAAAAACACACAAAAGAAGAATACAAATGAACGAAACCTTAGCTATGAATAATTACTATAAATAAAGTTGTAAATTTTGTATAAATATATACATATAAAGTAATATTAAAATCAAATCAAAACGCAAGCAAAGTAACAAAGTCTAATGTCGCATATACTCTGGCAACCGAGTAAAATGCCTTGTCAATAAGAAATTGCCTAACGGCATTCTTGAATTTACCACCATGCATATTTCTAAAATCTCTTGAAAGCTTGTTGTAGAGGGTAAGACAAACCGTAAAAGGAGAGTTTTCGAAAAGGAGGTCCTGTGTAAAGAACATCTATAATAGTCCTGTTTCTAGTGTGCTGTAATGATTTAACTCTCCGAGTCTCCTAAATAGTCCCATATTAGAATTTACATAAGTCACGCACTTAAAAATAAACACACATGGCAAAGTGTGGATTCTTTCTGGATAAATAAAGGTTTGCAGCTGTCACGCGGTTTAAGATTAAAAATTAACCTCAGTAGTCTCTTTTTGCAAGCCATAAGTTACTCCTTCCTTCGAGATGCATTGTTGCGCCTACCTCCCCAGGACACAGTGTCATTCGAAAGCATAGCCGTAAGCCAGCGAGAGAGCATCCGGTCCAGCGTATTTTTTAAGTTAAGGATCAGACAAACGCCGAATTTACTTGCGCAGACATCAACGATTTTTTGCATTGCGGAGTCAAAAATGCTTCCTGTGGTTTCGTTGTTTCGAAAATTCCACATTATTTTATTTATTCTCAAAATTCTTCATGGTGCGGTTTTATTAAAAATATGTATGCCATATTTGGTTTCACACCCAATGGCCCTCAGAACCACATTTTAGAGAAGAGGGCAATAAAGAATCAATCTTATTACATATTCGTGAATCTTTATTGCAACTCATTGATATCTAACAGCGGAATTACTTACAACCGATAAATTTCAACGTGAATATTAGACATAAGATACAAAAAAGGTAGACAAATCAAAATCAGCTACATAAACAATTTGTAATACTATCTTGATGCCCATATTAAAATAAAACATAATTTAATCACTATTATAAGTGTTCAAAGAGATAACCTTTCCGCCTTGATGCATTTTCTTCATGCTTTGCTTTGTATTTTTTAAATACAGCTCGATTCATTGTTCTCGCAGGAATGGCAGCGATTTCCCTTATCAAATTTGTCTGTAGTACTTAAAATTCGTGAGGTGCATTTTTAAATAAACGGTTCTTAAGTTATCCCCAAAGGAAATAACTAGGGGACTAGGATCTGCTCCTAGCGGGCCATCTTGCAAAACCATTTATTAGGAAATATATGGTAAAGGAATTGAGCTACTTCCTTCCCATTGTGGGTGGTGAGCCCGGTCTTGCTGCCACCATATCTTTGAAATACTGCCAAAGGTTGATTATTCAGGGCGTCTAAGACATCATTCCTAATCAAATTTAGATATCGTTCGGAAGTTAAGGTCCCTTCGTAAACGAAAGGTCCAATAATTTTGTTCCTCACATACCAATCCATACATTTAATGAAGTTCTCCCTTGAATTCGTACCTGCTGGTTAGTTTCTGTTAATAAAGTAATTTCCGCTGTTAGATATCAATGAGTTGCAATAAAACATTATGAATATGTAATAAGTTTATTCTTTTTTTTACCTTTTTACCTAAAAATGTAGTTCAGGGCCGTATTATGGTTAAATAAATATGCAATATTCTGGTGATGGAATTGTCTGTACGAAACGTCGGCAAATATCAAAGTGGCGATATATAGTGTTTTAAGAGTGATGAAAGGATTTAATTAAATTGAAAAATATCAGGTCCGTATTTAAAAAAATTAAGTTGATGATGGTCGCCAGAAGCCGAAACGTCAGATTCAACATTTAATCACACTGAATTATAGAGCAGAAAAAGTGGCCATGAAAACGTGTTTTCATTTTAGAGTTATCTTAACAAATATAGCCAGGAAACAATAGAAACCAAAATTGAAAATTCCGGTTTTTTCGAATATCTTCGGAAGTACTCGGAATTTTTTAAAACGCAAAACGGCATTTTATTGAGCATCAAATTGCGCAACTTTGCCTCCATTTAACCGATCCTGCATCTCTTACGGTTTCCGAAATCCCAATGATGAGCGTCATTTTTGCCGGCGTTGTACATTTAATTTACTGGCATTGCCAACACTCTTTAATGGCAAGGCATTGGCCAAAAGGTATCAAAAGACGCGAAAGTGGGCAATTGGCCGTTATTAGGCCACGTGTTGCAGATAAAGTGATGGCATCCGTCATTAATAAGTTATTGTAGCAAAAATGCGTTTAAGATGATGGCATCCATCATTAATAAGTTATTTGCAAAAGATAAACAAAAGACACGAAAGTGGGCAAATGCAGATACTCCCAAGCAGCAAGCTGACGTCTTATTGACGAAAATTGTCGCATATACTTTTTTTAAAAGCTAAAATGATGCGATATTTTATTTGAAAATTAAAATAGGAAAAACTCCTTACTGCATGCAATTTCCTTGCAATGCAAAGTACCATCTCTCGGAACACTGTCCAACTTGAGATGCAGATTTTTACACTAGCCGAAGATATTTCTTTCAAAGCTAAGTGAGATCACCTACCTGCAGACCGCTCCTCGAATTATTTTTGTCTAATGGGTACGGCTTTAGACGATAAAAAGCGAAGATATTGCAGAAACGTAGTAGTTTATTGTCCATTACGCCATCTATCGGTATGTCAAAAAAACTATTGAATATATATAATATTTTTATTAACATCGTCTTTAAAACTTTCAATAAAGTTTTAAACAAAATGTTTACAGCTCCTAACAGATCTACTTGAATATCTTGCCTTCTCGACTAGCCATCACCAATTAATCACACAACCACACTTATTAGGTAATGAATACATTTAATTATGTCTATTAAGAAACTCTTTTCTTTAAAAAAGAAACTAAAAAGCTAGAAAACCACGTAGAAAACAAATGCACAAAGCGGTCACCTTCGGTCGAAATTAACGTAGCTAATTTTACCATCATTTTATTTTTATTCGCTCCAAAATACATAATAAACATTTTGTTTGACCTAATTTTTATTTGCATGATTTTTAACAATAAAATGTTATGAAAAGGCCATTTCCTTTAAATTATGTAAAAAACATAAAATAATGTTGTTTAGCTGCCATTATAAATAAACAGATCAAAAATTGCTTTAATGTTAGTTAAATACCAATGTTAATAATATGGTTTAAAAAGTATGAATATGCGTTGAAGGTTTGCCTTCAAAAATCCAATATTTATTTGCCTGCAACAAAAACGCGTGCTTTATTTAATCAGGATTGGTATGCCGCCATTTTTGTATGCTTGCCGGCAATTCGCCTGCATGTAAAATTTATTGGCAATTAAGTGTTTATTTAGGGTTGACTTTAATGCGTATAAGATGTTGGCATAATATTGCCACCAATTGCCAATGCTTTACCATCAATGCCAATATGAAAAATGTACATTGCCGGCAAACAGTGTTTGCGAAGTGTGTGAATGTGTCAAATAAAATTAAAATTTTCTTTTAATAAGCTGGAATTTTATATATGTTGCTTGGGTACCCATTTAGGAGATATTTTTCTCAGTTGGCAGACAGTTTTAACAGTTTCCCAGCAAACACTGTTTGCCCGGTAATATACATTTTTCATATTGGCATTGATGGTAAAGCATTGGCAATTGAGCGGCAATATTATGCCAACATCTAATACGCTATTAAGAAGTTAACCCTAAATAAACACTCAACTGCCACTAAATTTACATGCAGGCGAATTGCCGGCAAGCATACAAAAAATGGCGGCATACCAATCCTGATTAAATAAAGCATGCCTTTTGTTGCGGGCAAATAAATATTAGGATTTTTGAAGGCAAACCTTCAACGCATATTAATAACATTGGTATTTAACTAACATTCGGAGCAATTTTCTTGATCTGTTTTATTTATAATGGCGCATAAACAACATTATTTTATGTTTTTACATAATTTAAAGGAATTGGGCTTTTCC
Source organism: Listronotus bonariensis (assembly GCA_014170235.1). NCBI lineage: Eukaryota > Metazoa > Arthropoda > Insecta > Coleoptera > Curculionidae > Listronotus > Listronotus bonariensis. The sequence continues at coordinate 17,177 of JACEGR010001960.1, read as the reverse complement.
TAACATTTTACTATTTCTTCATAACTTTTCCCTCATAGATATTTATAAATAAAATAATTATAACATTTAATATATTAAGCACCCCACACTTTTTATTCTGAAGTGAATTATTCTGTTATTATCTTAAATTTTATTATAATTCTATTTTGAGGTATATAATTATGATTCATTGTTTGACCTTTTATTACTGTAATACAAACTCTTTGTAATGAAAAATTATTTTCTAATTTTTAGTTCGGTTGCATATAAAAGCGTGTTTTTTAGTTTTTAAACTATTATTTATTTTCATTTTTTAGTTCGATATATCAATTAGTTTTCTGCGGACATGTGATATTGAAATGTTTCACGAACTATTTCTGTAATCTAATCATTTCATTTAAAACTTCACTGTTGCATGGGGTTTCAGAACGCAACTACTCCGAACAAGTTTCTGTCAGCCTTATGTTGAGAGTGTACGTCCGAAACTGCACCCATGCACAGATCGCGCACTAGCTCTTTCTCTGTTACTCTCCTACTGAAAATCTATAAAGGAATTTATTTATCCTGGCGGTCCTTAATCAGGATAACGGGATACTGTTTGCAGATTATTGCATTGTCTGTGGGTCCTTGTTGCGTGTGCAAAGTTTTCAAAGAAATCGAATCGCTGGAAGTTGTTGTTGAAATTAAGCTTAAAGATTCCGTTACATACATACATACATACATACATACATACATACATACATACAACCCAAGCCTAATAAAAGCGTGTTAAAGATTGTTGCATTGTCAACTGGGTCCTTGATACGTGTGCAAAGTTTTAAAGAAATCGAATCGCTGGAAGCTGGTGAAGAGTAAGATTAAAGATTCCAAGCTACATACATACATACATACAACCCAAGCTAATAAAAGCGTGTTAATAAACAGCCAGACGGAGATTTTCTTCCTATAATTGAGCAAAACGGCCGGCGGTCGTTTTGATAATGCTATTTTAAAATCATTTTCTTTCCATACCTCTTAGAGACACCCCTGTACAAAATAAAATTTGTTTTCATGCTTTTTACTATTACTCAACTTTAATAATCCCTTTTAAATCGTTTTAGGTAAATACACTCACGCCCAGTTGTCATCTGTATTTTGTCATCGCTTTTGTCCGTGACCCCCAGATATTAATTTTGCATTGTTTGACTTTGAATTGTTGTTCGGATTATTTTTTGCGGCCCTAAGCCTAGTGGGGCAACAAAACGGGGTTTAGTTCAAATAATAGTAATAAATGAGACAAGGTTTTTGGCCAGCATTTTGCCAAATTTGGGAGGGGGTGTCCTGGACCATAAAGGTCATTTAATCAATGACCAACCCAGATAATTTACTTCTTATTTACACATATATAATAAGTTAAAACAAAAACTTTTTATCCTTCTATTATTTTATTGTATACCGGGTGCCCACTTGAGATCACGATCATTACACAATTTTGATATTCTTGTCAGATGTATGGCAGATTCTTGATTATTTTTTTAATCTTTGGCACAATCCACGAAGGCTGAAAGCCTAAATACTAACGTACCGTGGGTGTCTTAAGCAGGGTAAGAGGAAGTTTGTTAACACGGGACTTAAAACTTGAAGATTTGGGGGGAAGGAAAGACCTCCGCTGGCAGTAGGTTCCACAGTCTAGAAACTCTAGGGATAAAAGAACGAACGAAATGGGAAGTTCGGGGCCCGTCCAATTGAACTGTATGGGGATGCATACGCGCGGCACCACGAGTTTCTCTGTTGGGAGCTGCAAGAGGAGGGACTATACTGGACAATTCGTCGGAGCAGAAGCCGTAAAAGTATCTATAGAAGAGCGATAGATCTCCCACAGCTCGACGATGGGCAAGGGAAGGAAGTCTTTGAGTAAGTAAAGGATCATTAATAAGACGAACAGCCCTTCTTTGAATGGCATCAAGAATGCTGAGGGGGTTGTAGGGGATGCCATTCCCAGACATGAGAACAATATTCCAGAGAGGGTCGAATTTGGGACACATACAAAGTGTATAAATTGGAAGGAGAAAAATACTTTTTGACTTGGAAAAGAAATCCAAGCTTTTTGAAGCCGCGGTGGCTATAGATACAATGTGTTTATGCCAGTTAAGGTTATTCTCAAATGTGACGCCCACAAGGTTAAATGTGTCCCCGCTCTGCAAAACCTGACCACTCATAAGCAAAGGATGAGTGTTTGATGATTTTTCGCGACAAGGAACACGATTGTGTTTTGGATGCATTAAATTGAACGAGATTTTTGGCGCCCCAATCCAATATCAAATTGAGATCCTGTGAAAGAGATATCTGCATCGCCCTGCGTTTGATTTTTTTTTCTTGGTTTTGGTCCCTTTCAGGTCCAATCCACCACTCTCCCCTTCCGGACTATGCTTTCCAGGGCTTCTGTCGGCGGAAAATCTGGATAATCGAGCTCGTAGCTCCCAGAAATTCCAAAAAGAAAACAAAATAATTCTAACAATCGATGCAATGCATAAATTGTCGGCTGTCAAACCAAGATCTGCTACTGGTGTTACGTGTATAACCTTCACTTTCACTACTGACAGTTCCCATGGCACGCCCATCTATTTTCCCGCCATTTGAGAAATACCTCGTGTTCACCACCAAACAGGATACCATCAGCTTATAGGAATCTTCGCTCACGGCGCTTAGATCCAGAAGAAAGATGCCGTCAATTTAGCGTGAATCTTTCCTTGATCCCCGAAGGTAAAAACGTCCGTACGGCACCTCTAGCCGCCACGCCGGGAAGAACTTTGTAGTCCTCTACGCACGTCCGCACTGCTTTTATTAACTTGGGTTGTAACTATCTCATCTATCTATCTATCTATGTAACGGGGAATCTTTGGAGCCTAATTTTTACCAACTTCCAGCTATTCGATTTCTTTGAAACTTTGCACACGTATTAAGGACCCATGACAATGCAATAATCTGCAAACAGTATCCCGTTATCCTGGTTAGGATCGCCAGGATAGAAAAAATTCCTTTATATTATAAACAACACCTGTGTTGCCTTCTTGGGCAACATCCCAAACTTTTCAGGAACTTTAGCTACTCTTGACAAAATGGCGAAGGAATTTTTTAGTGAATAAACCTGGAGAATTTTTACATACATACATACATACATGCATATCGAACTAAAAAATGAAAATAAATAATAGTTTAAAAAACTAAAAACACGCTTTATATGCAACTCGAACTAAAATTAGAAAATAATTTTCATTGAAAAAAATATTGTCACTTCAGAGTAAAAGCGTGGGGTGAGCATTTTACTATTTTTTCATAACTTTTCCCTCATAGATATTGGCAAATATAATAATTATAACATTTAATATATTAAGCACCCCACGCTTTTTACTCTGAAGTGACAATATTTTTTTTTAATGAAAAATTATTTTCTAATTTTAGTTCGGTTGCATATAAAAGCTATATTTTTTCCACGACCGTATAAAATTTCCCAAAATACCGTTTTATACATGTTTTATTTATCCAAAATTATTAATCTTAATTTCTGTAGCACAGCCATTATACGAGTATTGCAACAAGAAATTATAACCTCCTTATTTTTAAGAGACAACTATCCGCTTCATGACTATACATTTATTATATAATTTTAGAAAATTGTATATACTTACTTTTTGTAAAAATAATACTAAAACAGGTAAAAATTCCTTTTTCAATTTCTTAGTCATCCAAATTCATTATTACGTAATTATTAATTTTCAATAATTTCTAATAAATTTACTTGCAAACTGTCAAATTTAAAACTAGTGACATGACAACTAAAAGAAACAATGACGAAATCAAAAAGGTTGTAACTTGAACCGTTTGGTTCAGTTGATTGTCGGCGCCTCACTGTTACACTGCATAAGTTGATATTCTTAAGTTTATTGTAGTTAAAAGTTCATTTTAAGATTGCCTAATTAAAGATGTTTAATTAGCCTTTGTTTTAAGGCAAAATACCTTCTAACTAGCTCAATGTCAGTCGGGGCACGTGGGTCGTGGATTGAGTAACCTAAACATTCCTTTAACTCCTGTATCAGTATCAGAAATTATTAAGTTAATAATTTGTTAGCCCTCCTATTATAGTTTACCACAAAAAGGTACTTATATATGGGCGCCACCTAAAGTTATAAATAGTGGTGGTAAACTACAGAAGGGTAGTTTCTATAGGTAAACTAAAACAAAACAATCAGATTCCAACACAAAATAAAAAAGACAACGTATAAAATATGCGTGTTCTTTATTTAAGAGGAACTTTCACTTGATTTCAAAAAATGGATGTTAGTTAAAAGAAAACATAAAAGACTCTAGCGCTTAACGTTTGCAAACATTATTACACCGCTTTAACAAAATTTACCAATTTAAATTATAAATTTAAGTATCTAAACCAATGTAAGTTTACCACTTTGTTTTTTGTTCAGGATGCAATATGTTGATTCTAGACAAATAAATATTAAACGGTGTACTCTAAAAGGTTTTAAATATGTGTAGTTCCAAACTTATCTGAAATCCTCTTTAAAAGGTCCACTAGATGTTGGAGTGGGATTCTCACACTGGTTGTAGGCTGGGGCCTACAACTCCGGATTCAGACAAGTGGCATACGCTGGTCGTGGATCATAAAAGGGGTCAGCTCGTGCGGTAGGTTATGGCATGCCTCACAATAAGCAGGCAACTTAAATCTGGCTTCCTTAAGCGTAGGGAACAGATAGAAAATAGAACATAGAAGAAGAAGAAGAACCGGGCTTATCTAAAACAGTACCAAATTATTAATACCAATCCAAAGACAACGTGTTTTTGAGGTTAGGTTTCGACATTTCAAGAAAAAGGTGAATTATGCAAAAATACTAACGCAAAATATAAGTATAGAAAAAGACATACCTTTCAGGCTAAAGATGGACAAGAATTCATGATTTTTAACAGAGATTATTCAAAATTAATATCAAATCACAAAATTGCCTTCTAATCGTAGTCCGGTTTGACAGAAAGTGTCATTTGAAGTCTCTAAATGTCCGACCAAAATTTGACACTTTGTCGACCACTTTGGCGAATTCGGCGAGTCGACTCTGAGACGTACTCGAAATCTGACGGTTACCACAGGCCAAAGATTTAAAGAGACATGTGAAATGTCGCTGCTTCCTCAAAACCATGGACTCGAGAAAGGTTCATAAACCACAAAAATATTAACCGGTCACAAAAATCTCATTTGTAAAGGTTAACACTAACAGTTAGCGAAGCCTCCAGTAGATATATGCTCGAAGAAAAGAATGAAGTCATCGTCACTCTAATGGAAACGCTTGTCAGGCCTAAGGAGGTTCTAGGCCACAGGAACCTTTAGCTTGATTTGCGAGGTTAAGTCACTGCGCAATAGACGGCGCTAGGGGTACCAAATAAAATATAATAAGCTAGGAAAGCCGCTGTCATTAAATTCGCAAACTGCACTAGGAACTGGTAAGTTATTGATTTTATTTTAATACATATGTTTAACAAACTTTATTATTTTTAGTCGGAAAATACAGTCCGAACTCTCTGACCAAGCATTCCACCCTGAGGTCTACGCTGATGGTCTATAGAAAATATAGACATTTCGCACACCATCGTCCTCATATCTTTTTTAAAAGTTAAGTCGAAAGGATACGTCCCGAAGAAGTCTAAAGTTTTGGAAGGAGAACAAATATTAAAATTTATTAAGAAGGCTCCTGATGATATCTACTTGGTACACAAAGTCATATTGGTAATGGGTGTCTTTGGAGGTTTAAGACGAGATGAGTTGGTCAAAATGACTATTGATGACATTGAAGATAGAGGAACAGTCTTGGTTATAAAGGTACCAGAAACTAAAACTTCAACTTCAAAAAGTTTTACTATCATTGAAGAAGATTTAGGCGCTTTAAATTTAATAAAAAAGTACACAACATTAAGACTCAGCTGAAATAAAGGAGCGAAGATTCTTTTCTTACCTATAGAAAGGGTCGATGTACAGTACAACCCATTGGAAAAATACCATAAGAAGCGTCCCAACATTGATCGCAAAATTTTTAAAATTGATAATGCAGAAGCTTACACCGGCCACTGTTTGCGTCGCACATCGTCAACTTTACTTGTTGAGGCAGGTGCTTCGTTTGAAACGCTAAAACAACATGGGAAATGGAAAAGCTCTTCAGTAGCTGAAGGATATATAGAAGAAAGTATTTCATCCAAAACAAAGTAGCCAAAATGATTGCCAATTCAGTTAATTCCGAGGTTAATTCCGTATCGACTATTGAAAATTCTTTAATGGACTGTTCTTCTATACAAAATAGCGTTAGTGCTACCACCGCTGCTACCATCACAAAAAACACCGACCATTCTATAGTGGGATCAGCTACATTTTCCGGGACATTTCAAAATTGTAAAAGTTCATTTAAGATTGCCTAATTAAAGATGTTTAATTAGCCTTTGTTTTAAGGCAAAATACCTTCTAACTAGCTCAATGTCAGTCGGGGCACGTGGGTCGTGGATTGAGTAACCTAAACATTCCTTTAACTCCTGTATCAGTACCAGAAATTATTAAGTTAATAATTTGTTAGCCCTCCTATTATAGTTTACCACAAAAAGGTACTTATATATGGGCGCCACCTAAAGTTATAAATAGTGGTGGTAAACTACAGAAGGATAGTTTCTATAGGTAAACTAAAACAAAACAATCAGATTCCAACACAAAATAAAAAAGACAACGTATAAAATATGCGTGTTCTTTATTTAAGAGGAACTTTCACTTGATTTCAAAAAATGGATGTTAGTTAAAAGAAAACATAAAAGACTCTAGCGCTTAACGTTTGCAAACATTATTACACCGCTTTAACAAAATTTACCAATTTAAATTAAAAATTTAAGTATCTAAATTAATGTAGTTTACTATTTTGTTTTTTTGTTCAAGATGCAATATGTTATTTTAGACAAATCAATAAAAACGGTGTACTTTAAAAGGTTTTAAATGTGTAGTCAAACTTATCTGAAATCCTCTTTAAAAGGTCCACTAGATGTTGGAGTGGGATTCTCACACTGGTTACAGGCTGGGGCCTACAACTCCGGATTCAGACAAGTGGCATACGCTGGTCGTAGATCATAAAGAGGGTCAGCTCGTGCGGTAGGTTATGGCATGCCTCACAATAAGCAGGCAACTTAAATCTGGCTTCCTTCCAAGCGTTACGGGAAGCAGATAGAGAAATAGAACATAGAAGAAAGAGAAGAACCGGGCTTATCTAAAACAGTACCAAATTATTAAAACCAATCCAAAGACAACGTGTTTTTGAGGTTAGATTTCGACATTTCAAGAAAAAGGTGAATTATGCAAAAATACTAACGCAAAATATAAGTATAGAAAAAGACATACCTTTCAGGCTAAAGATGGACAAGAATTCATGATTTTTAACAGAGATTATTCAAAATTAATATCAAATCACAAAATTGCCTTCTAATCGTGGCTCCGGTCTGACAGAAAGTGTCATTTGAAGTCTCTAAATGTCCGACCAAAATTTGACACTTTGTCGAACCACTTTGGCGAATTTCGGCGAGTCGACTCTGAGACGTACTCGAAATCTGACGGTTACCACAGGCCAAAGATTTAAAGAGACATGTGAAATGTCGCTGCTTCCCTCAAAACCATGGACTCGAGAAAGGTTCATAAACCACAAAAATATTAACCGGTCACAAAAATCTCATTTGTAAAGGTTAACACTAACAGTTAGCGAAGCCTCCAGTAGATATATGCTCGAAGAAAAGAAATGAAGTCATCGTCACTCTAATGAAACGCTTGTCAGGCCTAAGGAGGTTCTAGGCCACAGGAACCTTTAGCTTGATTTGCGAGGTTAAGTCACTGCGCAATAGACGGCGCTAGGGGTACCAAATAAAATATAATAAGCTAGGAAAGCCGCTGTTATTAAATTCGCAAACTGCACTACCTTTTTCACATTTATGTTTTTGATGGGATATAAATTATCTCCAGGCAAAATGTCAGCGTCTGGAACGTCCTGCTTACGAAAACTAAAACGAAAGTTAATTATTGTGTTTATCTTTCGGTAATTAATAGCTAACCTAACATAGAGTTCCACCTTCAAAAGCAAAGCTGTCTTTTAGATTAGCTAATCTATTTTTATGCCTTAAGACATACGAAGTCTAGACAGCGAGTAAGCAAACGTAGGCTTTTCTTAGCAGGAGTCTTAAGATAACAGTGTGGCCTCAGGATGTGTTTATTAAATATTTAACTTATTTTGATATTTATTTTAGGCGAAATACCTGATTGCAAAAAAATCCTCTGAAGAAAAATGTAAACTGGGTTTCTTTAAACACCAATCCAACTTTCTCAGGGGTGGCAGTTTCTTTAAACTAACCACTTCTAATTTCGATGTGGCTTGTCCACAGGGTGGTTCTATATTTTAGTATGATTTATTATTTAAAGTAGGAACTTTCTAAGCTAAATTTGTTACAGAAAAACTACTATTAAAACAATTAAATTTTATTTAAAGCCAAAAATAAATTGTTAAATAATGGTGAGTTTAACTAAATAAAGGCTTGAAAATAAACGAATAGTCTTTAAGATCTTATTTCTAAATTACCTTACAGTTTATTGTCAGTAAATTTGTCCAGTCTGCACAAGCACATTCACTTTAAATCACTATTACAATTATTGTACAGTATATCTGTTGAAAGTCTCAAGACATTTTGTCTGCGGTGTTATTTTATGTTGTAATGCTCGGGAACGAGTTAAAAAATGAAAAGTTGAGAAAACCTTAGCGTTTTCACGGAATGTCTTTTCTAGGACAATTTGTACAAACAATTTGCACAAAACGGCTGGGAATGGCAAAAAGAAAAACTTTTTGATAAGTACTTAGTTAAAAGAACCTTGACATTCTTTTTGTAATAGTTGTCCTTTTGACAAGTCTATTACGTAATCTTTGTAACCATATGTTACTTGAGGGAGCCCCAATACACTTTTGGGGGTGAAAATTTAAGAGAAAACCTTACATTCTCGTAAATTTAACCGGGAAAAAGTAACCTTTGTTACACGAGTAAAGTCTTAATCTACTCTTTGGGGTTAAAAAGAACCCTGGCGTTATTTTTCTTCAACTTGAGCGCGAGATGTAACCTTTTGTTACTACTTAAGCGGTCTCCGGGTAGAAACACTTGGGGGAAAATATAACGATGTTACGTTAGAGGTCTCCGAGTAGACACTGAATTTGGTGAGTTTTGGGGAGAGAAACTGAAATAGAGGTGGGTCCAAAGAAAAAGAAAATGGTTAAACCAATAAAAATATAGAAACAAATTAAAACAAATATGGCTTCCATAATTTAGAAATCCTATTGGCCAACTAAAAGAACCAATATCTAGGGTGAAATTATTAAACGTTATTCTCGGAACTAGTCAAAGCCCTGTCAAAGCATGCCGATATCGCTGTGGCGCAAGCCGCCAAAGCGCGGCCGCGTTACTGATAAAGCGGGTGACGCCCGGAGGAGATCTTCAAATGCTTATTTCTGATAGCGGTATTAAATATTTAACTTATTTTGCTATTTATTTTAGGCGAAATACCTGATTGCAAAAAATCCCTTACAGCAAACAGCAAACAACTATTAATACAGGGTGCTTTTTTAAAACTTACAAGGGCTATATTTTCTAAACCATGGCAAATATCAAAAAATAAAAAATTGTTTCTATAAAACCGGGGGTATACAGGGTCATCCAAATTAAGTGTCCGTTATTGGTATAGTTATTATTTGAAATACTCATCCTCCACGGCACCTTCAAAAAAGCTTGGATTTCTCTTTATAGCCAAAAAGTATTTTTCCGCTTCTAATTTATACACTTTATATGTGTCCCAAATCCGACCTCCCTTGGAATATTGTGCTCATATCTGGGGCATGGCGTCCCCCACAACCCTAAGCATTCTTGATTCTATTCAAAGAAGAGCTATTCGTCTCATTAATGATCCTCTACTTACAGAAAGGCTCTCCTCTTGCCCATCGTCGGGCTGTGGGGGATTTATCGTTTTTTTTTATAGGTACTTTCATGGCTTCTGCTCTGAAGAATTGTCCAGTATAGTTTCTCCACTCACGGGTCCCAACAGAGAAACTCGTGGTTCCGCGCGTATGCATCCTTATACGGTCCAACTGGACAGGCCCCCGAACTTCTCACTTTGTTCGTTCTTTTATCCCTGGAGTTTCTAGAGTGTGGAACCTGCTACCCGTGGAGGTCTTTCCTTCCCCCAAATCTTCAAGTATTTAAGTCCCGTGTCAACAGACTCCCTCTTACCTCGCTTAAGACACCCACGGTACGTTAGTATTTAGGCTTTTAGCCTTCGTGGTTTGTCCAAAGATAAAAAAATAGTCTAAATTAGCAAACTAGTAGCATTTTTCACGATCTTTAAGACTGAAGATTAGGAAAAACAATTGACAATCGGGTTTCTGAGTTATACAGCAAAATATCCTTTTTTAAATGGAATACCCTGTATATTTTATCACCATTAGAAAAATCTTAAAAAATCCTTGAAAAAAAGTCCACATGTGATATATCCAGTTTTTCATGGTTTCGGAAATATAGTCATTCTCATTTTTTTAGTACACTGGCATTTTTAAAGAAAACACCCCTTATATAACATTACCAATAAATAGATATTTAAAAGAGCTTTTAGAAAATACCACATTTGAGATGTCTATCTCTTATAGTTTTGGAAATATGGCTTTTCAAATATAAACACTACGTTATTCCATTATATCACCGCTTTAAGCTATAAGCAATAAATTTTAGTGCCAGAAATAAAACGGGGAAAATATCTACTATCTTTCATATTTAAATGGCTATATTTCCAAAACTAAAAAGAAAGGCACATCAAATGTGGTATTTTCTTAAAGCTCTTTAAATTATCTTTTTAATGATATACCATATACAGGGTGTTTTATATAAAAATCCAGTTTACTATTAAACTCCTGAGGATAGCCATATTTCCGAAACTATGAAAAATTGAATATATTACATACGGGCTTTTCTTAAAGAATTTTGAAAGAACTTTCTAACAGTGATAAAATATACAAGGTGTTCCATTTAAAAACGGGGTATTTCTGCTGTATAACTTAGCAACCCGATTGACAACTGTTTTTTCCATTTTTTCTAGTCTTAAAGAGCGTGAAAAAAGCTACTAGTTTGCTAATTTAAACTGTTTCATATTTTAAGTAATAACGAAGTTACAAATGACAGACACTTAATTTGGATGACCCTGTATAAACGACGTATTTTTCAAACCTTCATCAACCCTTTAAGCTGCACCCCAGTCACTTTAAAATCTTTAATAAATAATAAAAATTATCCCGGACCAAAATAATCCGTTAACGGGTGAAGCGGAGCTAAACAATGCATCCTATTAAAAATATGAAGTAGAAAAGTTTTCAGTAATAGTAAAACCTACAAGTTATGTAATAACTATTCTTACCCTTAGGTACCTCAAAATTTTTTGAGAAAAGTTGAAAAACTGTTTTTTCGGTTTTTAATTTTTAACTTCTACACAAATAATTTTATTAAGCTAAATTTTTAAGAAATAGCTATTTATGTATCAAGGGCGTTACTAGGACTATAATGCCCTGAAGGTCGAAATAGCCCGAGGGCTAGACTTCGACCTGATGGGCACTATAGTCCAGTAAAGCCCCTGGTGCATACAATGCTTTATGTTTTACCCAAAAAGAGTTTTTCAATGACTAATTACATTATTTATTCGCAATATAAAAAATAAGTTGCATCTGTACCTATATACGTAAGTAGATAATGACTGGTGTTAAGTTTGACTTTGATATTTCTATCAGTTAGTCAGTTGGCATTTTTTATTTAACGATTTGCTCAAAATGGAAGAAATTCCACAAAAATATAAGAGAAAAGGCCATATAAGCGACCGAAAATCTTTTGCCAGTTAAATCAAGGCAACAGTATGTTCTGGGAGTATGGCATACTTGGTATTTGGAAAGATGCAAACGCAATTCTTCAAAAAACCGAAACCGTTTTAATGGCATATTTTTAGGAACTGGTAAGTTATTGATTTTATATTAATACATATGTTTAACAAACTTTATTATTTTTAGTCGGAAAAATACAGTCCGAATCTCTCTGGACCAAGTATTCCACCCTAAGGTATACGTTGATGGTCTATGAAAATATAGACATTTCGCAATACCATCGTCTTATATCTTTTTTAAAAGTTAAGTCGAAAGCATACGTCCCGAAGAAGTCTAAAGTTTTGGAAGGAGAACAAATATTAAAATTTATTTTTGTATAAACTTGATCTTTATTGTGAGAGAAATAAAATTGGATAAGCAATAAAATTTCCATATAAGCAGATTAGGGCATTATAAGCGGGCATTATCATAATGCCCGCTTATAATGCCCTAGGTGTGATAGCAGGTATTATTGCTACCATAACATATTCCGTTTCTAAGGTATTACAGATTAATAATAGATGGGTAAAACAAATATACTTTATACCATTCTAAATATCCAGTCACTATTATAAAAATTTTCTATAAAAAAAATTAACCTCTATTTCGAATTATTTTTTCATCAAAAAAGATTTACCAAGGGCTCAAATTTTTGTATTCTAAAACTCCTTAAAAAAATTGTAATCCAATATACAAGGTAACAAAATACACAGAATGTTCGATTTAAAAATACTATTGTAAAAATCTTTATTTTTAAAAAGCATCCATAAATGGGTAAGCAATAAAAAAAAATCTATTTTGACTAATTTTGTTAATTTGGATGACCCTGTACAAAAAAATCCTATAAAGTCACAAACAATTTCCGGTATTAAATCCACTTTCTTTTAAGGGTACAAAACAAAAACTAAGAGGAACAGAAAAAAATACGTTCAGCGATTATCCTGGCTATCAGTGTTCCAGAAAATTGTTCTTTTAAAACGGCCTGCCAAAGCTTTCCCTTATCATATTAAAAGCTCCAAAGAAGTCGAAAGTGGGTTAAAGAGGGCTCAACATGCGTAATTCTTATTGATGTTGTGATGAAAATCCGGAAAAATATACGTTTTGGACGCTAATAACGAAGTTTTTACGGTGGAACGGGTTGATTTATGGTTATGATGAGCACTGCTGTTTTCCTAAGTATACAGGATGTTCCAACTCTATTTATACACAAAATAACCTCGTTTCTGTACAGGGTGTTTCCCTTATCATATTAAAGCACCAAAAGAAGTCGAAAGTGGGTTAAAGAGGGCTCAACATGCGTAATTCTTATTGATGTTGTGATGAAAATCCGGAAAAATATACGTTTTGGACGCTAAAAACGAAGTTTTTACGGTGGAACGGGTTGATTTATGGTTATGATGAGCACTGCTGTTTTCCTAAGTATACAGGATGTTCCAACTCTATTTATACACAAAATAACCTCGTTTCTGTACAGGGTGTTTCCCTTATCATATTAAAGCACCAAAAGAAGTCGAAAGTGGGTTAAAGAGGGCTCAACATGCGTAATTCTTATTGATGTTGTGATGAAAATCCGGAAAAATATACGTTTTGGACGCTAATAACGAAGTTTTTACGGTGGAACGGGTTGATTTATGGTTATGATGAGCACTGCTGTTTTCCTAAGTATACAGGATGTTCCAACTCTATTTATACACAAAATAACCTCGTTTCTGTACAAGGTGTTTCCCTCATCATATTAAAGCTCCAAAAGAAGTCGAAAGTGGGTTAAAGAGGGCTCAACATGCGTAATTCTTATTGATGTTGTGATGAAAATCCGGAAAAATATACGTTTTGGACGCTAATAACGAAGTTTTTACGGTGGAACGGGTTGATTTATGGTTATGATGAGCACTGCTGTTTTCCTAAGTATACAGGATATTCCAACTCTATTTATACACAAAATAACCTCGTTTCTGTACAGGGTGTTTCCCTCATCATATTAAAGCTCCAAAAGAAGTCGAAAGTGGGTTAAAGAGGGCTCAACATGCGTAATTCTTATTGATGTTGTGATGAAAATCCGGAAAAATATACGTTTTGGACGCTAATAACGAAGTTTTTACGGTGGAACAGGTTGATTTATGGTTATGATGAGCACTGCTGTTTTCCTAAGTATACAGGATGTTCCAACTCTATTTATACACAAAATAACCTCGTTTCTGTACAGGGTGTTTCCCTTATCATATTAAAGCTCCAAAGAAGTCGAAAGTGGGTTAAAGACGGCTCAACATGCGTAATTCTTATTGATGTTGTGATGAAAATCCGGAAAAATATACGTTTTGGACGCTAATAACGAAGTTTTTACGGTGGAACAGGTTGATTTATGGTTATGATGAGCACTGCTGTTTTCCCTAAGTATACAGGATGTTCCAACTCTATTTATACACAAAATAACCTCGTTTCTGTACAGGGTGTTTCCCTTATCATATTAAAGCTCCAAAGAAGTCGAAAGTGGGTTAAAGACGGCTCAACATGCGTAATTCTTATTGATGTTGTGATGAAAATCCGGAAAAATATACGTTTTGGACGCTAATAACGAAGTTTTTACGGTGGAACAGGTTGATTTATGGTTATGATGAGCACTGCTGTTTTCCTAAGTATACAGGGTGTTCCAACTCTATTTATACACAAAATAACCTCGTTTCTGTACAGGGTGTTTCCCTTATCATATTAAAGCTCCAAAGAAGTCGAAAGTGGGTTAAAGAGGGCTCAACATGCGTAATTCTTATTGATGTTGTGATGAAAATCCGGAAAAATATACGTTTTGGACGCTAATAACGAAGTTTTTACGGTGGAACAGGTTGATTTATGGTTATGATGAGCACTGCTGTTTTCCTAAGTATACAGGATGTTCCAACTCTATTTATACACAAAATAACCTCGTTTCTGTACAGGGTGTTTCCCTTATCATATTAAAGCTCCAAAGAAGTCGAAAGTGGGTTAAAGAGGGCTCAACATGCGTAATTCTTATTGATGTTGTGATGAAAATCCGGAAAAATATACGTTTTGGACGCTAATAACGAAGTTTTTACGGTGGAACAGGTTGATTTATGGTTATGATGAGCACTGCTGTTTTCCTAAGTATACAGGGTGTTCCAACTCTATTTATACACAAAATAACCTCGTTTCTGTACAGGGTGTTTCCCTTATCATATTAAAGCTCCAAAGAAGTCGAAAGTGGGTTAAAGAGGGCTCAACATGCGTAATTCTTATTGATGTTGTGATGAAAATCCGGAAAAATATACGTTTTGGACGCTAATAACGAAGTTTTTACGGTGGAACGGGTTGATTTATGGTTATGATGAGCACTGCTGTTTTCCTAAGTATACAGGGTGTTCCAACTCTATTTATACACAAAATAACCTCGTTTCTGTACAGGGTGTTTCCCTTATCATATTAAAGCTCCAAAGAAGTCGAAAGTGGGTTAAAGAGGGCTCAACATGCGTAATTCTTATTGATGTTGTGATGAAAATCCGGAAAAATATACGTTTTGGACGCTAATAACGAAGTTTTTACGGTGGAACAGGTTGATTTATGGTTATGATGAGCACTGCTGTTTTCCTAAGTATACAGGGTGTTCCAACTCTATTTATACACAAAATAACCTCGTTTCTGTACAGGGTGTTTCCCTTATCATATTAAAGCTCCAAAGAAGTCGAAAGTGGATTAAAGAGGGCTCAACATGCGTAATTCTTATTGATGTTGTGATGAAAATCCGGAAAAATATACGTTTTGGACGCTAATAACGAAGTTTTTACGGTGGAACGGGTTGATTTATGGTTATGATGAGCACTGCTGTTTTCCTAAGTATACAGGGTGTTCCAACTCTATTTATACACAAAATAACCTCGTTTCTGTACAGGGTGTTTCCCTTATCATATTAAAGCTCCAAAAGAAGTCGAAAGTGGGTTAAAGAGGGCTCAATATGCGTAATTCTTATTGATGTTGTGATGAAAATCCGGAAAAATATACGTTTTGGACGCTAATAACGAAGTTTTTACGGTGGAACAGGTTGATTTATGGTTATGATGAGCACTGCTGTTTTCCTAAGTATACAGGGTGTTCCAACTCTATTTATACACAAAATAACCTCGTTTCTGTACAGGGTGTTTCCCTTATCATATTAAAGCTCAAAAGAAGTCGAAAGTGGGTTAAAGAGGGCTCAATATGCGTAATTCTTATTGATGTTGTGATGAAAATCCGGAAAAATATACGTTTTGGACGCTAATAACGAAGTTTTTACGGTGGAACGGGTTGATTTATGGTTATGATGAGCACTGCTGTTTTCCTAAGTATACAGGGTGTTCCAACTCTATTTATACACAAAATAACCTCGTTTCTGTACAGGGTGTTTCCCTTATCATATTAAAGCTCCAAAGAAGTCGAAAGTGGGTTAAAGAGGGCTCAATATGCGTAATTCTTATTGATGTTGTGATGAAAATCCGGAAAAATATACGTTTTGGACGCTAATAACGAAGTTTTTACGGTGGAACGGGTTGATTTATGCTTATGATGAGCACTGCTGTTTTCCTAAGTATACAGGGTGTTCCAACTCTATTTATTCACAAAATAACCTCGTTTCTATACAGGGTGTCCGGATTTTGCTGCAATTGCAAGGTATTTCGGTTATTAATAGAGATAGAGACTTGCGGTTTTTAAGAACTGTTGCTACTTTTTGATACAACGAAAGACAAAACCCAAAGATTTTTGAACATTTTTGTATTCTTTATGAATAATTAAGAAAACTCATTATTACTATTAATTTTAAATATTTTCTGTTAAATTTATTCGCAAACTGTTACATTGCATAAATTGATATTTAAGTTTATTTTAGTAGGTATGGAAACAAAACACTAATTCAAAGTGTGAAAAAGCTTCGAAGTGTTAAAAAGTTACTTTTTTAACACTTTATGTAGTGTACTAGAGATGGAGTACTTTATCTTCATGTTAACAATTAAAAAACTGCGCGATGCCGCCAAGTACACAAAAAATGATATAGTAAACAAACGTTTTCGAATGCACGTAGTCTCGACAGAGCCTGATTACATATTTTTAGATAAATAATAAAAATACATTGCTAAAACACGTATCACCTTCTTACAAAACATTCTTCTTATTTCGCCTCTGCCTACTATAAAACCGCGTGGCACGTGGCGTGGTACTAGAAACTCGTCA